>OX463845.1:33679202-33890330 GCA_949825065.1 Odontocerum albicorne | reverse complement strand
TCATATCTTAACACACATTCATACACCTTCTCATTCAACTCCTATGATTTCTCTGACTTTCTACGTTTTCTTCTTTCAACATATTATTCACTTGATACAACCATATTATATACAGCAATCCGCACACATTTGCATTCGACATTCGTATGCTACTCACTGACTTCCGTAATATATACATTGATAATATATTCAAAAGTGCTTTATAAAACTGTTGTTTAATTCGTTGGACGGGCTTTGTCCTTTGGTAACAACCCATTATAGAATGAATGAGCTCTACGTGTCCAAACCATCTAAGAGTGCTCTTCTTTTATTTAAAACGTTATTTTAACCTAATTAAAACTCGACAATAATATTTATTTTACGGTTAATCGTGATTTTGTTATTCAAGCTTACTTTTCCACGTGTTACATTATAAATATTTTTAAGGAAGGGTTGTGTCTACTACTAAGGGATATAAAAATAACAATAATAATTCATTTCAGCGAGTGTACAACAGTGGGAAGAAATACAACGCATGCTAATCAAAAACCTACACCATAATTGTTTTATTTGAACTAAAGATGAGTTAAATTTGTTTTTTGAATGAAACTGGAAATCTTTAATAATGAAGAATTTGAATGAATCGAAACTCAGAAGATAACATGTTTTTTTACGAGTATGATAGAAAACTTTGGATAAACCATTAACAACCAAATTTATTTATTTACATAGCAACAGTATACAGCGAGTGACAGTAATATGTACATCTATTAATTGAGTGTTAATACATATATTATAAATGTTAGAAGAATCAAGCATTTCACTCATTACACATTGCTTTCTCGTTTTTTTAAATTAAATGAAGTAATATATGACACAAATATTTGCCAAAGGCTATACCCATACACAACTTAAGGACTGATCTAATTTTTAATTTTCATAATCTTAATATTATATTTCTTAGAAATAGTTAATACCTACATACTAACTAGATAACATTTCTACAATAGCAACTAGTTATTTAACCAGTACATGTCAACTTATTTAGGCTACTTGCATTTCATCACATTCACTCAAGACCTTGGTCCTGCCTGGTAATACTAGTCAGGCAACAGATGATGATTCAGAAGCCTGTGCTTATAACGTAAAGGTAGGTTTTCTTATTTTATTATTTTTATTTTACTATCGATAAAATTATCTATTCTTGATAAATATATGATCAGCCATTGTTATTTTATATCTTAAAATCGTATCAAGAAGTGACAGCTGTCAACAAATATTGGAAAAAAATTGATGTTCTAAAACTATTTTTGAAAATATAATTGCTATAATTACTGATTGTTATTAGGTCCTTACATATGAAATTGGCGTTTTGCCGTACTGGCAACTTTGATCTCAAATATCTTCTCTTTGGTTAGGAATTCCAAATTAAAATTTATACAGCTATTTACTCAAGTATTTGTGTTTCGAAAATTATAATTCATTTGTTTTTTCCTCAATTGTTTTTTTTCTTTGCGTCACTCAGTTTACAAAATGGAAAACTTGAAATATCGCGTTATTTACGAGTACGAGTTCCACCGTGGCACCAGTGCTGCAGAAACGGCTCGAAGGATTAATGATGTGTATGGCGACGGTGCCGCAAAAGAAAACACAGTGCGTTTTTGGTTCCAACGTTTTCGTTCTGGAAATTTCGACCTGCAGAATAAGCCCCGTGGACGGCCGGAGACCAAAGTTGATAATGAAGAATTGAAGGCTATTGTGGAAGCGGATCCATCGCAAACCACGTCCGAGTTAGCTGCAGGCTGCGGTGTTAGTGATAAAACTGTTTTAATCCACTTGAAGCAAATTGGGAAGGTGAAAAAGCTTGAAAGGTGGGTACCTCACGAATTGAGTGAAGCAAATCAACAAACGCGCGTTGACTGCTGCGTTGCATTACTCAACCGGCACAATAATGAAGGGATTTTGAATCGAATCATTACCTGTGATGAAAAGTGGATCCTGTATGATAATCGGAAGCGCTCATCGCAATGGCTGAACCCTGCCGAACCAGCCAAACCATGCCCCAAGCGAAAATTGACTCCAAAAAAGTTACTTGTGAGCGTTTGGTGGACTAGTGCTGGTGTCGTTCACTACAGTTTTCTTAAATCTGGCCAGACGATTACGGCAGATGTCTTTTGTCAGCAACTGCAATTCATGATGGAAAAGCTAGCTGCTAAACAACCGAGGCTGGTTAATCGCTCTAGGCCACTGCTGCTTCATGATAACGCTAGACCACACACTGCACAACAGACGGCTACCAAATTAGAAGAGCTTCAATTGGAATGTCTAAGACATCCACCGTACTCTCCGGACCTTGCCCCAACAGATTACTATTTTTTTCGAAATTTGGATAACTTCTTGCAAGGGAAAAAATTCAACTCCGATGGGGCAGTCCAAACCGACTTCAAAGATTTTATTGATTCCCGTCCGAATGGTTTTTTTAGTAAAGGGATCGATGAACTACCTATGAGATGGCAAAAGTGCATAGATAGCAATGGTACATACTTTGATTAAATAAATATATTATATTAAAAAAAAAACAACTTTATGTTCCTCCCAAACAAAACGCCAATTTCATATGTAAGGACCTAATAAAAAAATTAAGTATCGTACCAATAGCATTGCTATCATTACTGCTTATTAAAACAATTAAGTATGGTACCAATAGAATGCCCATCATTACTGATTATTAAAACAACTAAGTATCGTACCAATAGAATTGCTATCATTACTAATTATTAAAACAATTAAGTATCGTACCAATAGAATGGCCATCATTACTGATTATTAAAACAACTAAGTATCGTACCAATAGAATTGCTATCATTACTGATTATTAAAACAATTAAGTATCGTACCAATAGAATGGCTATCATTACTGATTATTAAAATAATTAAGTATCGTACCAATAATGATAACCAGGCACTCTAAAAGACTTAAAAGGAAAATGCAAAAAATACTGGTTCAAAACATGTTTCAGTTCAGAGCATGCTTATTTTATCTATTTGACATCTGCCACTTCTTGGATATTTTCTCGGTATGGTTTTCCATAATTTTTGTAACGTTACCGATGTACAAACGGAGAAAATTATTTATGTAAATTTTTGGACCGCTAACCTGAGACAATTGTAATGTAAAATTGCCTTAGAATATTTTATCACTATTTGTAATAATCTAACACAGACACCTGTCCGAACATATGAAGCATCAGTATATGTGCCGATAGTATTGCATTTATAACATAAAATAATACAACCTTGCGGGATTATTGCCATATGACAATCTCTTCCAACCAAAAAGAAAGATGTTAACACGACATTGAGTGAACACCAGACTGGAATCCTTTTTTTTTTAAATCTTGGTTTCAACAGGGATTGAACCCCCAACCTCCAGGCTGGAAGACAAACGTCCTACCAACCAAGCCACGGAGGTGTGATGAAAAGTAGACATATTATTCATTTTTAGCTTCTCAGTAGGTTTTCAACTAAATTTTAGACATTTCAACCTATATTGTATTAATTGTGAGCTGACTTTTATAAACATTCATAAACAAAATATTTTAAGGGGTTATTTCGTAACGAAATATTGTTTTACAAGTCATCTATTTATTGATATTATAAGAGAGTAATTAGCGGTTTTATTGGCAGGGGAGTTCGGATGTTGAAGCCAATAGATGCCAGTTACACTTACATCCCTTGTTTATGAACCTTCGCCGATGACGGAAGTTGGATTTTAAATTTATGTACTGTTTATCACGACCCTATTGTTTTTCTGGATATATTATAATTATTTTATTTTAAATTAATATAATTTTTAATTAAAACAGCATTCCTAATTATGTTATGTACTTGTGCCATATATATTTTTTACAAAAATGTTTTTTAGATTTGATGGTGTTCAAGTTTTGTAGTATTTTTAATTTCTTTATTGTTGTAATAAGTTTATTTGATTGTAATAAGTTTATTTTATTGTAATAAGATAATTTTATTGTAATAAGTTTGTTTGATTGCGTTTGTGATTTGATTTTTTATATAAATTTTGTAAAGGCTGCGGCTGTTAAAAATGAATAAATAAATAAATATTCACTTTGTGGCCATAATATATTGTGCTGATAAAAACACAATACATTACGTTTCAAAAATGATTCTTGACCACATGACATATTATACATACTTACAATCACGTCACACCATTTTTTGGGTAGGTAGATAAGAGAGAGTGCCAAATCCTCTCATCATGCATGACATACTTTCTTCGCTTCATCTACATCCATACACCATCTTAAATATAGTAGTTCCGCCTGTTTCTCTTACTCTTACCTATTCTTCTTTCAACATTTAATTTACTTAGTTCAACCAATCTTTTCTTGGTCATTTTCTACCAGGATTCTCACTCACGTTTGCACAGTAAATTGAAAAGTTTTGTATGAAAATATGGGTTACTATGTTTTGATACAGTTCAGACAACCCATGTGGATCGTACTATATACAAAATTATAATTGTTAAACAATAATCGTTAATTAACTTCGAGTTAACGGTTTTGCACGCACGAGGGAAATAACACAATAACGTCCGCATGTTGGCCTTAGATTGAAATTAAAGCGGTCTTTAATTTACTAAATATTAAAGGTTGTAAACGATATTGTAAGAAAAATGGAGACAATGTTTTCAAAATTTATACATATCAAGGTAAGTAGAACTATAAAAAATGATAAATAATATTATTTATAGTTAAGGCATTAACATTGTGCAGGTTTAAAGACATTGTAATTTGTTTTATCAAACACTGTTTATTCCACTTTTTTTAACGGTATAACCATACCGGTTTCAAGACTTTCACCTTATCATCAGGAGACCATCAAGGCTTTCACCTCATTCCATTTTTTTAACGGTATAATCCTACCGGTTTCAAGGCTTTCACCTCATCATCAGGGGAGCACAAACAAGACACACAGTCTTGTTTGTGCTCCCCTGGTAAATGTTATACGTCATTCGAAATAATTTTTTTTGCTTTACAAGATATTGTGTTTGCTTTTACGTTACATATTTTATTTTATTTGATTACAAGCCTTCAAAATGGAATGTCAAGTAGACGAAAGTGAACATTTTCGACACCTCTTTCTGTTCGCGTTCAATCGAGGGAATGAAGCTGCCAAAGCTGCTCGGGATATTTGAAAAGTGAACGGTGAAGATGCTATGAATTAAAGGACAGCTTGTCGATGATTTTTGCGTTGATGAAAGATGGTAATTTCGACCTGAAAGACATGGAGCGTTCGGGACGACCAGTGGACTAGTGGATACAGTGAGGACCGCTTAAACCATATAATTCATGAGGATCCCCTTCAAACATAATTCATCACCATTTTCAAACCATTTTACATCACCAGTAATGATGCGGTAAAGGAACCTTTGCTTGTGGCCATGCGTAGTTCGATGACGCGCGAGCAAACCAGCAGAAATTGTCGAACGTTGATTTTTGTTACTTTCACTCAAAACATGTGGAACCCAAGCGCCGAACTTCTGGACTTTTCCCATTGATTTGAGATAGCGATATACAGTTATGTGACTACAATTCATCTGCTCAGCCAATTCGATGGTGGTATGAAGGGGATGTTCATGAATAATATGGTTTAAGCGGTCTTCATCGAAGTTTACTGGTCATCCAGAACGCTCCATGTCTTTCAGGTTGAAACTACCGTCGTTGAAACGCAAAAACCATCGACGAGCTGTCCTTTCATTCATAGCATCTTCACCGTACACTTCGCAGATATCGCGAGCAGCTTGGGCAGCTTTATTCCTTCGATTGAACGCGAAAAGAAGGAGGTGTCGAAAATGCTCACTTTCGTCTACTTGACATTCCATTTTGAAGGCTTGTAATCAAATAAAATAATATATGTAACGTAAAAGCAAACACAATATCTTGTAGAGCAGAGAATTTTCTTTCGAATGACGTATAACCTTTTGTTTTACTTTTGGTGCTCATTTTTAAATTGGAAAAAAACGGAGACAACTTATGTTAACACCTAATACAATTCAATATAAGAAACAGAAAAACATGTTTGACGAGATGACAGATGTAGACGCGGTAAAATGTATGCCCTTTAATTAGAAAATTTGAAGATATGTCTCTTGTCTTATTTAAAAAGGTCATGATGTATGTGTGTGTAATTTTGATGATATAAAGTAATATTTTTTTTTATTGTTAAACAAATATAATAATTTATGATTTGACTTTTTCTAAATAAACGTATTAAAAGTATTGATATACTTATGTTTTATTATTGATTATTTACATAATTTTATTTTGCATTTGCTGTCCTGAAAAAACCAACTTTTACCCACGAAATTCACATATAATTGTAGATAAACTGCTAGCTGTCCTAGCTGAAATTGAACAACTTTCAAGAAAAATTTTAAAAGTACAAATTATTTGAAATAAGCATAAAATATTAACGTTAAACCCAATCTGTCGAAATGTTATTGTATATAAATCTTCTCGTATACATATGGGAAAATACCAATGCTCCCATTTAATTGAAAAATCTGAGAGATCAAAAACTAGGCTTTATTAGAGATTCTTAAAATTCTAGATTAAGTAAATCTCCCAAGACAAAGACAAAAGGACTAATCCGGGTGATTTAAAGGCCGTACATTGAATACAAGGAAAATAAAAATAAGGATTATGATTTTAAATATTTTTATTTATCCCGTGTCTTACCTAAATATTTTTGAATTCCTTTGCTTGTGGTGTAAAACATCGAAATTTGTAGAAAATGTTATCATAAGTTTTGTCAATTCGAAAAAATAAGCAGTTTTGTCAATTCGAAAAATTTAGCAGTTTTAATTTTTTTCTAAATGTATGTTATGTAAAAATGCTGTAATTTAAAAAGACTGTGATAAAAAATTGATATTGGGAAATTTAAATCGTTAGTTAATGTTTAAGATAAAACGTTATTAATAGTTTCTATTAAAGCTATTTCAACTATGTTACGACTATTTCAAAACTTGTCAAAACAATAAGCTGGAATATTTCAAGTTGCTATAAAATTTGATTGCGGTTTGAACAAATTTCAACTGTCAGTCGGCTCAACAATAGAACATTCAAAAGTCGAAAAAATAAGCAGTTTTGAAATAAAAAAATTGTATAAATAAAAATGACATAATTAAAAAGAAAGCTACGTTAAACTTTTGATATTTGGGTAATTTTATCGATGATTTACAAGCATGTTTAAGATAAAGTATAATTTAATAATTTTTGCTATGCCCATTTAAACTATAACTTGTTTAAACAAAGCGCGGGAATATTTCACCGTTAAAAAAATTGAACAGTCACTCGGCTTAACGCTAGAAGATTTTAACGTAGAAGTGACCTAGAACTAGAAAAAAACGTAGACTTCATGATGATGGTGAAAATTTTTTTTTAAATGTTCCGATCTTGTTTTCACTTACGGCCTCTTAAAACGCCTATCCGGTTGGCTGGGAAAATCGTCACATATCACTTAAATCCACCAGATTATACTGTGTACGAGTAAAGTATAACACAATATACAATACAGAAAAAAAGATTGATAATAAGAGTATTTCTAAGGATTTAAAAGATGCTTCTTTGATCAAAACACGTCTTTAAGGGCTAGTCATTAAATAAGTATTAAATCGAAGGGGAGGTAATCCCCATAAAGCGAATGGGATAGAAAAGATTTACCTTCGTGTAGAGATGAGATATACGCTTCGTTTCTTTTGTGTTGGACACAGGATTTATTCTGTTAATCAAGATTTTATATACTTAACCTTTGTAAGGCTTTAGCAATGATGTTTTCTGAGAGAACCATACGGGAAAGGTTAAATTATATGTATGAATGTTGCCTTTTGGTTTGTTGCTTATTTGGAATAGTATTAAAATTCACTCTATCCAAATTATTTCTTATCTCTTATGTGCATTTTCTCTTTCTTAATAAAACTGATAACATCCATATCTATTAAACAGTTATTCTTAATCTGATAATTTCTTATTCAATCAAATATTGTAATACCAGATATTCTTAGGAAACCATGCATTTTATCTGCTTTTACCACTTCTTTTCATTCTTTACGCTTCACTTCGATATACAAAGGTTGGCACTAGCACAACATTAGGTAGTCGTTTTTAACATTATCAACATCAACAACACGCCATGTACCTGATGAGGTAGTTAGAGGAAACACGTCTTCACTTAATTTTATCCTTACACACATCTTTCACATCTGCTATGTCCATACACCTCGTCATACAAACTTTCACATCTGCTATGTCCATACACCTCGTCATACAAACTTTCACATCTGCTATGTCCATACACCTCGTCATACAAACTTTGCTATTAAAAATACTTTTCACTATTTACTCTTTCAGAATTTGGTAAATTTGATCGTTTTTCTAAATGTTCCCAAATTTCTCGTGCCTCCTATGCTACTTTTATAGATTATTTTTATAAATATTTCATCATTCATTCTTTCTATATGACTGAACCATCTCAATGTCCCTTTCTTCATCTTAAATAATGTATCTTCTTTCAATCCGCATTATTTTGTAATACCTTAATTGCTTATTTTGTCATACATTGATTGACCACTTATTAACAAACGTATGTTTAGTTTTCATTTAAAATCAATGACTTATAATACGCTGTTGGAACACTCACGTCGTTCCATAAGGGCTTAAATAATTTGTATATAGCTTCTAGGTAGCGCCATTTTTTTATTCGTGATGTCCGTTACTCCTGAAGTTGGCTATTACTTTGTGGAAAATACACATCCTTGTCTTCAGCGGCACGAAAAAGTCCTTGACTCTCCAAATACCGGCCCAATCGTGAATATTGCGTAACCAAGTGAGGAAATAGCTACCGATTCTCTGTCAGCCCATCATTTTACCCATAATGTATTTGTTCAAATAGGTTTCCACACTCTTGTTAGAAATATTATCCCTGACACTTTTTGTAATTCATATGTGTTAAAAGCAATTTGCTAATAAACAGTTGCACGTTGTAATTACGAGTATTTACGAGTAATTGTGAGAATGCAACGATTGGGTAACTCAATATCTGGTTTGATGAATATTTTTTATATAGATCTTGTTGAGTCCAGGAAGGTCTTTCTTCGACATTCCCCCCATATTATGTCTTCACTAGGAGACTGGTTATTTTATAAATGCTTAAGTATTTTTTGAGTTATTAATGATTTTAAGTTATTAACCTAACCCAACTTAACATAACCCTATAATTCCGTGTTCTCGCTATCCTTGTGAGAGGTTTTATTTTTTGTCACTCAAATATGATATTTTTGATTGACTTTAAATAATTATATTCCAATTTTTATTGTATTTTTCATGTACTGTGGAGGAGGAATACATTGATATTTTCATGCCATCTTTCTTATTATGTCAATATTAATAGTAACATTTAAAATACATATATATGTTCCTTTTCCCGCCCTATAATTTGCCCCGTTCACATATCGGCTTTTAAATTATATGGTGTATTTTTAATTTCCTTTACAAGCTGAAGAAATCGAGATTTTATGGTAAACTTAAATGGACTTCTATTTTTAAAGCATTAAATCACGCGAGCGGAGTTATAAATTGTCTTACGTTTAAACAAGGCTTTAATGGCTGAGGCGTTTTTATTTGGTGAGCGAGTTTGTAAGATACCCAAACGTTTGCTCGCACGTTCAATATCTGAGAATGTTTCTAAACGAATTCAAATAGAGATGGATCGCTTTCATAAATTATCAACGAGTGAACAAATGTAACATCTAGAAAATTTGCTATATTCTTCGCTGAATGAAAATGCACATCAGTAATCGATTTTCGGTCTGAATATGTTAAGTGACTATGTGGTACGGATGTTTTGTTATTAAATATTTAACAATAATAAATTGATGAAACGTATTATATTGTATACATTTTATAGTCGAATTGTGTACAATAGATACAAAAAAAATCATGTCATAGCACTTCGCTTAGAGTTATGAAGAGGTAGAAGAAATATCTACACAGGGACACTAATTTAAAAAAAAATGTTTTGATTGGAAACGAATTGGCATGACAAATTTTTTCATCGATCAAATTTATAAAGACATACTCGTAGATAAATCGGTTTATACTTTTCAACACCATTTCAACAAATTCATCTGGTGTTTATTATGTTTTTTCTATAGTTATTTATGGACGTAGAGAAGAAACAAAAATATATGTTGGATGTTTTTGAGAAGTCATACTAGTGCAGAAGGCTTTGAGTTTCAAGGTCTGCAAGACGTGTCAATGTTCTCTACAATCTACAGGTCACATCAAGGCTGTCAACGATACACAGGAAGGGAATATTGACATACTTTGTATATGATACTAGAAGTGATGAAGACAGTTTGGAGAAACTGGTAATGACTGGAAATGTGGAGAAGCGGCGAGTCAGAGGACGGACTCCAGTGAGAGGGATAGTCCAACTTAAAGAGATGATTAGTTCCTCATTGAGTAATGCACTCATCATTGGTCGGGATCGGAAGTAGTAACGTAGGATGTTTAAATATTAACTCATTGACAAATAAATAATAGAACGTTTCGAAAGCAAATAATATATTACTATTTATTGATCATATTTCAATGTTATTTTGCACAGACAATTTAATAAGGATGACCCATTATGCAATAATATTGTTTCTCAATCGGTGGGTCACGAACTTCAGGGGTCACAGTGAAATATCAGGGAGTTCGCGATTATAAAAAAAGCTCAGGTGTACAAAAGGGAAATAACACATGATCTAAGAAAAACGAATACATACATGTTAAGGTTTTGCAGGAGGGTTGCGAAGTCTTAATTTTATTTTTATATCTTTAGGGGTGGGAGGAGCAGGGCGGGGCGTAAGGCAAATATGTTGAGAAACAATGTGTTATAAAAAAAACTCAAAGGTAAACTTATAAGTATTACACAAAATAATTGAACTTTCTTAAACGTTCTGGATTTTAATACCTTGAAATCGATAATATGAAATGTTCATGTTTTAAGAAGGACGGACGTCTTCAGTTCAGGATGACGAACTGTGGTCAAAAAAGTTTTTTTTTTTCAAAATTACGTTATTTAGTCATATTTCAATCTAACATAACATATACAGGTAGTCCTCGATTTACGATAGTTTGATTTGCGCTAATTTGGAATAACGCAAATTAACGTAGTGTTTACGTGAAAAATCTGCGTTCACTACACCGCGCGTGCTTCAAAGTGACTAGAAGGAGGAAGAGAAT
This sequence comes from Odontocerum albicorne, assembly GCA_949825065.1. Classification (NCBI taxonomy): domain Eukaryota; kingdom Metazoa; phylum Arthropoda; class Insecta; order Trichoptera; family Odontoceridae; genus Odontocerum; species Odontocerum albicorne. The sequence continues at coordinate 33,879,042 of OX463845.1, read as the reverse complement.
GAAAAATACGAAGAGCTTTCTCTAAAGCTTATTAAAGCAAACGATCTAAACCTTATACTTTCAGTCATGGAGGCTTTCGCTGATAAACTCCGTGAAATTGACCATAATTGAAAGCGAAGCATTTAGGTGAAAAAGAGCACAATCGCATTCACGGGTCATTATTTTTTTAATTCTCTAAGAAAAGAAGAGAAAATATTTTGAGAGCCCACTTCGAATATTTTTTTTAAAAGACAATCGACGATTAGCACGTAAATTGAGAACCTTCGTACCCTGGTTGGCAAAATTGATGGCCCTCCAACTCAGGGGCAGCAGGCTCGATTCACTTTCGAACTTAGATTTTTTTTAAATAATTGACGTCAGATTTTCATTTCGGTTGATTTTTTTCTCGTTAGTTATAAGAGATTGCCACATGACAATAAAAGTTGTACTGTACATAATAAAAGTGCGATAGTATTAAAAGAAAAACGTCTTTTACACAATTAAGAAAACGCCATTTTCGTCTCTTTTATTTGTCCAAAATGATGTTCTTTGGTTCAATTTCAATCCAACATGATATTATATTTACCTACAAGAACTCTTCATAAACCAAAATTTTGTTCATTCAGGACAGATTTTGGTACAATTTGACGCACTTTGATCTCAGAAAGGAGCAATTTGGTTAAAAATAGTATCTCTTTTATAAAATATTTCTAATATTTTTCTTTTTTGTGTTGACGAATTGAAACTTGTGATATGAGATCATGAGTAATTGTCATTTTTCGAAATTGGTTTAATGAAATTATCGTTATTGTTCTTTTAAAAATCCTTTTGTATCCTATCGGCAGAGCTGAGATAACAGGACTACCCTCAAACGCAATATCTGCAGGGCGCTTATATATCGTTTTTACATTTCGATTTTTTTTGTCAATGTCTGTGACCATAGCAAGTGAAATATGTTTTAAAATGAAAAATAAATAAAATTTTGAGATTTAGTTTCGGGCAAGACATGATGAGATATGACTATTAATCTCTATCGAACATTTGATATCAGACAAAATCAATTTTGATAAAACTATTGACGATTTAACACCCTAGTAATAAAAAAATTAAGTTATAATTCAATGAAACTTAATAAAGTATAAAATAAAAAAAACGAAAAATAAAGTGATTAAATTTTGATATTTAAATTTCCCCCCGTTGATTTATATTGTAGGGTAAAATAAGTGGAAAATTGAGAGGGAGTGTTTTTTTAGAAAACAAAGAAATGTCCATTTTAAAATAAAGAGAACAGTAAAGCTAATTTACCCGGTACCAAAAGTGTTTAAAAAAAATGTCACCTGAATGTGTGGGCACATTATTCAAAAGTGCCCCAAGCGCCAGAATACCTCGTCCAGACTCAGACAGACTAAATATTTAGCGATTTTACAGAAATTATAATCATATCGTTCAGTTTGTGCTTAAAAGTAAATTTTCAAAATTTTTATTTGTTGTCCAACGAACTGAATAAATTTCTGCACAAACGTGACGCGTGACGCGATTGACGGGCAATTTTTTTGCAATAACAAGTCAATTAGAAGTCAAAAAGGTGAAATTTCCAGGCATCGGTGTTATTTTGTTGCAGAGCTCAGGTTATTTTATTTATCGATAACTTTTAAAAAGTAGGAGACGTTTTTGTTGCAATAATCTTTTCCTATTTTTTTAATAGGCAACCCACCCAAACTAGGATGATTTGTGACATCAAATAATCTAATAATGGCGGAACCAAGAGCCGTAAGAATGGCTAGGGACAGTATCCCCCAAGCAAGCAGACCTCCAGGACGACCTCCCAAAAGATGGAAAGACAGCTGGCAGTCGACGTCACAAGAGGGAAACGATGATGCAGGACCATAACAGGCCAACAGGCCTAAAATAAGAGGAAGAAGAAATAATCTTTTCCTTATTTACTATCACGAGAATTGTAAGTGAAATGATGTATAATAAATGTTATTTTTTCACTAGTTATTGTGTGTATTGAATTAAACAAGATCTAAGAATTGTTTTACATATCTACATCATTTAAGAAGAAGTGTTTTTATTTGCATTCTTTGGTTATCTATGAATGTTTCATTCTCGCTTATTGCTTTATGTATTTCTAATTTAATATTCCTTATTTTTATAACTTAAGTGACGTATATTAAATTTTAGCCCTTCTTTATGAAACTTAAACGGACTCAACGGTTCATCAAGAAACGGCTGTTACAAGAGTATTAGTAGCTGGCTAAGAGCTACACAAGCCGGTTAGTTAGGCAGCATTGAACGTTCGAGATTATCGTCCTCCCCTCGTGCTATATATCGAAAATCTCTGCACACATCACAGAGACACGCATTTCAGCCCCGAGGTCTTCAATTATCGATTGATTGGTTCTTATGACAGTCCATGAAATGCAGATGATTCGCCTGCAACTCCATAATTTCAAAGGCAACAATTCTTTCTCTATCACATGTTTTGAGTATACATATAAAGTCTTCAAAATAATTTAACATACCTTAACAACGGTTACTTAGCCTCATGATCGCATTAATATACATTGTGAAACACCTGAATTTCGCGAGGTTCAACTTAAGTATCGCTGAATTCGACGTCACGGATGTTCTTCACCTATCGATTATTATCTGTTCGAAACTTCTATTGTTCATGTATTGAGAAGCCATCATTAACAATTGAAAGCTTCAGGGCAAAGGCGAGACAAATATTCGATTTTCGTTTTTTATGTTTTAAATTGCCCCATTGTCAAGATGAAAGTAATCGTATGGAAAAAAATATACGAATAAAGTAAATATCTAGAATATTGGAAAAACACTATACAGGAGAATAATATGACATGCATATATTTACAGTCGAAAAAAGGACATTCTTAAACATTTTTTTAGTCATGCACTTAGTTTTCACCTCGTCCTCATTCATATATTTTGTTATATATGTTCTTACATTTCTTATGCTTCTAGAATGACAAGAAAAGTTTAACAAAAACAGTAGAATTTATAACTGTTTGATTTATTTTAATATTTAATTTTAAAATACAAATGAAAAAAAGTGTACTTTTTAAAATTTTATGTTTTGAGATCGAATAAAACATTAAAAATAAAATAAGAAACTATTGCCAATAAGAAAATATAACAAGTTCTAGTTTTTTTTTCTTCATAAATATAACATATTTATTGTTTAACCCTGAGAGATCGGCGCACTGCTATAGCAGTGGAAGAAATTTGTTCAACCCTTGTATTCTTAATTGAATATCATTCATTCAGAATACAAGGGGACATATTCTACAATATATTTATGTTGTAAAAATATTTGTTTTTTGTTTTTTTGTTGTTTAAAATAAATATTTATCACGAACGTCCGAATCGTAAATATATCTCAGCACTAGATAGACAATTATATTTTTTTCTCGTAGCGCTCTCAGGGTTAAAGCTAAGTCATTAACACTGTGGAGGTTTATTAGAAAATATATTTCTTAACGTTTGAAATCAAAATTATAATGGGATTTAACTAAGTTCTGAATTAAACTAGTAAAATACGATTAGTAAAATTTGACTTGGCATGGTCTTCCCTTGGACCTTCCGCTTGACATGTGTTTTCTCGACACAACGCGGTGACGAGCATAAGAGCTCTTATCAATTACGCTGTGTTTTGTCAAATGACGAAGATAAATGAGACAATTTCTCTTTCACACTTATACTAAGAAAAACTCTTCCAGAAAATAAACAACCCGTCAATAATGGCAAAAATAAACCAAAAATTGAAAACATAATTTTTTAATTTAATTTAAAGGATCTTTTTCAAAGAATATTCCCTGACTAAAAGTGTTGACAAACATAAACATATGCAAAAAGTGACACCTGTCAAATAATATTGAAAAAAATAAAGGTGTTCTGAGACATGTTTTGAAAACAGAATTCCTCGGTAACTGATGTATATGATATACAAAAGGCTAAAATTTTACATGTTGGAATTCTGTTTATGAAAATTTTACTTATATTTATTATCAAACCTCAACTTTAATACCTTTTATTGTACACGGAAGTACGTACAACCAATTTTATATTATTTGACCAGCTGTAACTTGTGAAAAATTAAGGGATGTAAATTGACTAGTTAAGCTGTAAGGTTTAAAAATAAAATTTACTGAAAAAGTTATCAATTAAATGTTTGTTTTAAAGTATTGGGTAGCTCTGAAAATTTGGGTGGATTGCTTAATAACTCTAACGTCGAAGTTCATAGTAGTTTATTTATTTATTATTACACATTACAAGAAATATACACAATTTGAGAAAAAACAACAGGTAATTTGATTTTGACATACAATTTTAATGGATCTGGGTTTGTTGCCTTTCATTTGTCGTATCCCCAGTAAACTAGGCTTTTGCCTGTATCTCACTGAGGATATTTAGCATGGAAAAATAAATCGATACTTCTTTCCGATTTTTGATTACACAAAAACAAAACCCCATTGCACGCTCTCATCAACCTGACAAACAGTGACACTCAACTACAACTGGAAACATCTTGCGAAATTCAACTCCTCACACATCATCACTCCAGAAAGACCAAAAATATTCATCCCACAATATACCGCACACAATCATAAGAATAAAAATTAAAATTAAAACAAAAAAAATACACAGAAACACAAATACAAAAACAACAAGAAGAAACCCACACTCACGAGCTCACATACACCCTTTCCACTCGTCATTCATCCTGAAAGCCCAAGTACTCAAAATCCTGTCGCAATAACAACCACGCTCCGATCGACTGTATAAATGGTTTTCCTACCTTTACCTTTATTGAAGTCGGCACGCCATTGTATGTAATGGGATCCAAGTAAGCATATTGCCTTTGGGCAAAAGAGGTTTTAACTCTAGGGAGGGTGAACATTTCATTAGTTTATGGCAACAATATTTTGATGTTTTGTCAGGAGATCTCTCAGGTGCAAATTGAGACAATGGCACAGTTGAAACTTAGTATTCAGCAAGCCACAGATTCATGAATTTTAACTCTCCCAATCATTAATGAATTTTAACTCTGTTTTCGTGATTATAGTTATCATGACGGCAAACTTCTTCTCTCAGAACGTTGACGAAAGTCGCGAATTCACTGTGTTTTTTAGCACGACGCTCGATGGCTTCTTCTTCAGTATCTTGCTGTTGTTAGTCGAAAACCGTGCTTTTGTTGAACTTCCGCAATGCGACACTCATTTGTTTCCTTTACAGTGTCTGCTATTGTATTTATAGAAAGCTTTGCATTTGCTTAGCATGTGCAGCACAACACTCATTGGATTCCTCTACTGTTTGTCTCTCTCGCACGCTGTTGCCTTCGATACTTGCCCATATAATCAGCGCATTACTCTTCTTTCGCTTGGATCCATTCCTATTCATTTGGCAATTATTTACTTATTTGAAGACAACAATATTGCTAAATACTTAATCGTAACTATGACATCAATAATCAAAACGTTAATTTTTTGTCGTAAAAATTAAAACACGTATTCTTACAGACGGACGTAAATACCATCGATTTTACAATACACGTGTATTAATTGTTTGATGATCAAATGTATGCGTTGTGACTATCATTGCTTGTAGTTACAAGTTATTAGCTTCCATGCTTTATACGAGTATAACCGTTTACTACAGTGAGTAGTGTATACGATGCATGTATATTTATAAGTTCAGGAGTTTACTGTTTTGGACTTAAGCCAAGTTCCAAGATTCACTACAGTAAAGTGGGTCCGATAAGCCACTAGCGTTGACTGGTAGTACGTTGTTCCCAAGTGTAAAGCTTCATGTATAGTTTTTATTAAGTTAAACGTGATGTTGAAACAAACTAAAAACTTTCCAGTCGTGTCGATGGTTTAATGTTGTATGTGAAGGTTTGGATACTTTTATTTTTGAAAGTTCACAATGTTGAATATAAAATAGTTCTAGTAGAATATTTAATATGTTTAATTATTAAAAAAATGTATTTTTTTAATATAACGACGATTAATCTCCATAAAATCATGACTATACATCACTATATAACAACGACTAATTTCCATAAAATCACGACTATACATCACTGTAACTAAAAGGTTCACTCAGTCTTCTTGCATGCATACCAACACTCCATTTCCCTGTCAAGGTAGGTAGATAAGACAAAGCGCCAGATTTTCGTATCTCGACTTGCATTTCTCTTCCTTCTACATCTATACACCTTCTCATACAGCTCCTGCGCTTTATCCTATTTCTTACATTTTTTTTTCAAAATAGCATTCACATGTCATACATTCCGTGGTCTTCCTACCAATAATTCTACTCACATTTTCATTCTATATTTGTTTAGTTAGTCTTGCTTCATTTATTCGTTCTATATGTCCAAACTATTACAGAGTGTTCATTTTCATCTTTATCAACACTTCAGCCTAAAGTTCACATTTATCTGAATTTATTTTATCCCGTATTGTGTTTTACATTGTCACCCCATGTAATTTTCTCAGTGCATGCATTTTTATAGTATTTATCTTTAGGCACATTTCAATATTTACCCTTAGGTTCATTTCAATATTTACCCTTAGGCTAATTTCAGTATTTTTCAACGTCTACGTTTCAGTCTAATATTTCAAAGTTGGTATTTAAATACTGTTGTGGACGATATCTTAGCAGATTTCGATACTGTTTGATAAGAGTTAATTTTTTTAATGTCCCATTGACTTTGTTCCCTCTCGCTACACGGTGTTTGATATCTCTCGTAACTCATCATCATTATACTACGCAAAAATCAGAATTCAACTTGCACCTATCTTTATGTTCATCGATGTATTGCATTTACTTTTCCATTCACATTTTCCCACATTACAATACCTTTAAATTTCCCAAAATTCATTCTAAGATCTTCCTTTTCGTATCTCACATACAATTGACTTATCAAACTCTGTAATTCGTCTTTATTCTCTGCTAACACAACCATATCAACAGCATACAGCAATTCGCATGCATTCTCACTCGATATTTCTATACCACCCATTGACCTCTGTAGTTCTGTTCTCTTATCTCTACATTAATAGTAAATTCGAAAGTACTTTATAAAACAGTTGTATAATAAGTATATAGTAACAAAGCAACCATATTGTTCAACGAAGTATTAAATTAATTCTTTACATAATTTGTTTAGATGTTTCAAATTTGAATTTTTTTTTATTCCCTTTTACAATATTTCCTTTGCCTTTAATATGCTTGTCACGTACACGACCAGTTTGTCAAGATATACTTTAAGGTATTTCTTTCTTTCATTTCTGATTTATTTTTTCTCCTTCCTAGTTTTGATTTCATTTCCGCAAAAAAGGTCCTTTTATCCTTTACAAAAAGAAGAATTAATCTACACACGTAAGAAAAATCCCTGAAAACACATTAATAAATATGAAAAGCTACGAAAATAAATTTCCAGTGTGAAAAGCCTATATCAATGTCACACAGATTGATATTTGATATAACGTATATTCATGTGAACATAAAATATATCACATTTTGTGTACATTGATATATTCGTGTGAATGTATGTATTTATCGACGGTCCATTTGTCATATGGCAATTGAAAGCATCCAAATATGAGGGAAATACTAATGCTTGACATTAATTTCAACTAAATTTTGCTTTGAGAAATTACCTTAAATTGTCTTTTTAATCTTTGCATAATTTTTTTTGGTTTTGTTAAATTTATGTTCACTATTTAAGATAAATTGAATTTTCTGCAGAAAAAAAGATGCGATGTTTTGCTATTTCAGATAATTCTCAAATAATAATAATAAAATGATCATTTATATAGCGCGTTTAATGAACATACTATCCCCAAGAGAAATATTACAAAACAAAAAAGTTAATGGCAAAGATAGGAAAGTAGTGGCTACGGACATGTGTTCAGGAACTTCTCCGCATCTGCATTTGTTGAGAAAAACACATCTGGTAAGAAAATCGCTGAAAACTTACCAAGGAAGATGAATAAAAAAAGAAACCTCTGTAAATCTTCCGATATAAAATATTAATACATTCGGCTGCAGGGGGAATGTAGTATATGTGTGTAATGTTCATATATAATATAATCATAAATTTTGATAAGACTTCTCAAAAAGAATTGTCTTTAAGTACTTTTTGAAGCTGCGTACACTATTCATATATCTAACACTTTGAGGCATACAAAAATTGAACCGATTTAAATATTATTAGATAAAATGAACTTCAACAAAAAATATAGACAGTAAATTTATTTAACATAACCCAATATAATATGAAAAAAAATTACACATAAATCACGAAAGTTACACTGTTATCGATTGAAACCGATTCAAAAATAGTCTATAAATATAATGGAATAATGCGCGCAGCTTAAGGAATACCATAATAGTAAAAAAATATATAAATATCAATTTATTCTTAAAAGTTTGGCGGCCACAGTAGCGTCCGACCGTTCAAATTTATCATTTGTGTTATTACGTACATAAAAAATAAAAATATTGAAATTTTTCGAAAGGCTAGTTGCTAGAGAGAGGAAGTAGGTAGAAGGCATGGGATTTTGCTTGAGCGTTGACAATTTCTAAAGGGGGGGGGGGGGGGGTAGTGTTGATACAGGGCGGTTCTTCATCTAAACCGTGGGCCTTCGACCCTTATAAAACAAGAAGAGAGTGAATGATTATCTTTGTAAATTAGTACGTTTTAGTACGTCATTATACGCCAAAAGTAGAGAGTACGTATTCAAGTGAACAGTGCCTTGACTGAGTGGTTTATATATCAAAAGGGGAATTAAAGGATACGCTATGTAACCCTGATTGTTTAAAATTTACAAATATTCATGTTTGAAGGAAATACAGAGGGTGGCATGCGAATGTCGAAAGGGAATATATGCGAATTGTTGTATGCTGATGACATGGTAGTTTTAACGGAGAATGAAGATGAATTACAGAGTTTGATAAGTAAATTGTAAAATATACTCGTATGTAAAAAGAAAGATCTGAAAATGTTCTGAAACTCAAAGTCATGGTGATTGAAAAGTATGGAAGGAAAAGTTTGTGTAGTATTCGTATATTGGTGAACATTGAAAGATTTAAGCAAGTTGAGGAATTTCGCTCTTTGGGTAGTATTTTTTCAGATGATGGAAGAGTTACGAGATATATCTATTGGCATGTAGCGATATGAAATAAAGTCAATAGGGTCCTTAAACATATACTCGTATATACGAACCGGATAGTATCAAAATCTGCTGAGATGATAGTCCACAACAGTACTTTAGTACTAACTTTGATCTGTGGGTGTCAAACGTGGACGTTGAAAAATCTGAAAAGAGCCGAATAAATGCTTTAAGAAATGCGTGCACTGAGATGAATACATGGGGTGACAATGTGTGATAGAATACGTAATGATGTTAAAGATAACTGTGAACTTACGGATGATGTGTTGAGTAAGATGAAAAAGAGAACTTTAAGATGGTTTGGACATGTAGAACGAATAATTGAAGCAAGACTAACAAAACAAATACACAGCGTAAATGTGAGCGGAAGGCGTAGAAGAGGTAGACCAAGAAAATTATGATGGGATCAAAATAATACTATTTTGAAAGAAGAAAATATAAGTAAGAGAAACTGTAGGATATGCATGAGAAGAGGTATGGATGTATAAGAAGTGAACGATGTGTGTCGAGATAGGAATGTCAGGCGCTTTGCCCTCTCTCTATATTCCAACAGGGAAATGGCGTGATGGTATGTAGATGTACGAAGAAATTTCTTTTTTTTAAATGTAATTTAACAACTTATAAGTATATTTTGTCATATCAACTTAAAAATAAGTCTAAAACAACGTATTTTCTATGAGCTAACGTAATGTATAAAATATATTTACAACTTTTTACAAATATTTCGACTTCTGTAATGTTGAACAATAAACATTATAAAAAACATTTTACTGTTTTAATATACGAGTATTTCATGAAATATCACTTCAAGTTAAATTATGTTTATGGATGATTTTTATTCAATTATTTGATACCTTGAATTTATTAAACTGTCACAGAATTTCATTTTCGGTTTCAACCTCAAAGCATAAATTTGTTCTTTTTTGTGTCAAGAGACATTAAATTTATGATCTAAGGGGCAAAAGGGTCACAATCACTTACAATAAAGGTACCGTCAGATTTCAAATGTTTCAAATATCCCTAATCAATTAAATATATGTGAAGGCAAATTCGAGGATAACTGATTTATATGATTATGTAATTTATTACAAAGTGCATTAAATTAGTTGTATTTTAATGGCTTAGTATCCACGAACTCTCTTTTAACTTCCTTACAGCTAATGGTTTTCTGTCCATTTTCAGTTTCGTGTTCATTCTATAGTGAATAGGGAAAAATCGAAATATTTCAACAGCAACAAAAAAAACGCCTTATGTATTCCCAAATTTTCTCGATTTCCTTATGTCAAGCGGAAATCCAGATTACTGAGGGCAAAAATGAGAAAAAAAATGTGAATGTTTTAGCGAGTGGAGTTGAGGAAGTCTTCGATTGAGCAGTGAAGAAACATATACATAATTTGTGATTCTAGACAGACTCTCCGAGATTTGTCTGCGACGAGTACTTCACTTTTTTGGCCATATACGAGTAGCATACAGAGAAGAAAATTTGAAAAGATTCGTGTTAACGGGCAATTTGGAGGATAAAGAATTCAATAGTGTCCGCTGTGACGACAGTACTCCGTGAGGTCAAAAATAGGTAGCGATAACATGTCGATTCTTCATAAAAGAAAGTTACATGGCCGTAGAAACTTTTCAAATAATTATTCACCCTTATAAAAGGGAAAGGGTTAAGGATAAGTTATTGTAAGTTAAGACGACCTCCGTGGCCTGGTGGTAAGACACTTGTCTGCCAATCCGGAGGTAGCGGGTTCGATCCCCGCTGGAACCCAGATTTTTTAAAATAGGATTCCAGTCTGGTTAACACTTAGGGCCTATAAAAAAATATCTCTCTGGTTGGTTGGAAGAGATTGCCACATGGCAATAAACTCGCCAGGTTAAAAAAGGATGTAATACACTAGTGATAGTATGTGAATTTTATGCCTGTTTCTCACGTATCAACACTTATGAAAAATAATCATAATTACGAGTCTACTATTTTAGAGTTCCGGACATCATTTTATTTAATAGGGGATCCTTTGAGGTTGTAATTTGGTAAAAAATGTTTGAATTAAAAAACTTATCTGATTCATGATTTTTAAATGTCCTCTGCTTTTACTTTGTAACGTATTCACTAGACTATTAGGTAAGATGGTTGTCTTCCAGCCAGAGAGTCGCGGGTTTGATTCCCCTTAGAATGTATTTTTTAAAAAGAGTTTCAGTTTGGTTTTTACTTAATGCATCTTTAACGTCTTTTTGATCGTTTGAAAGGCATTGCCACATAGCAATCCGTTTGCCAGGTTGTAATGAATACAACGATAGTAATATTCTATAGAATGCAACGTAATTTAGATAGCAAATATACATCAAATCTTTTTAATCTTATTAATTATAGATTTGTAATAGGATTTTTGTCATCTTGGTTAAAAAATAATTATGTAAATATATCATATAATTGTCAACCTGGATCGATCCACTGCTGGACAAATGCTTCTCCAAATCAACTCCAATTAATTCGGTTTGGTACTCATCGGTGTCATGTAGTGCTGCCATGCTTCATGATTTTATCCATCCAGCATAATTTTGGTCTTTTTGGGCCCATTATGCCTCTTGGGTATCTTGGATACTGAAATATTTCGGATGTCCATCGAGAGTCTGATAAAGTATAGCACATAAAAGAGGTTATTTAAATTTTACCAAGAAAAATAAAGGTATAATTTTAAAATATTTAAATAGGGAATTTTTTGAGGGCCTTGAATTTCAAATAGAATTTTTTAATGGCTATTCATCCAAAGTTGGGTGTCCCCAGTCAGTGATAAGTTGATAATGATCACTGAGAAAACTGAATATTTCACATTAAAAAGTTTCGAAGTCTGTAAATAGTTCAAAGAAATATTTTGATTTATTAGTGTCGTATTAAATATATTATCGTCTCACGGGTATATATTATCGTCTAACAGATTCAAAATATTCCTAACAAAGTACTAACTTGAAATTTTTATTTTGAATTTTAACTGTGTTAATTCTTGTATAACGCACTCAATATTTACACAGTGTCGCTTCTTTTGCTTGCCGTAAGTCAATTGAAGTCTAATATTCCTTTGGAAATGTTTATTTTTCTTCTTGACATTTAAAAAAAAACATTTTTTTCAGATACTTAGAATTGTATCACCGATTCAACGAATTATTCAACAAAACAACACGATGAAATAATTTAGTACTTTTTTGTCGTTTTATATATATTATACCTATTTTACCGGTCTACTTTTTGTGAAATATGAAACAGGGGCAAGAGTATTCTATTGATTTATTGCCGGCACAAATTGGTAACAAACATTTTAATGTTTCTCAAATTATTTCAATTTATAAATTAAGACTGCTTCATCAGGGCACATATTTTATATTTTGTGAAAACTAGCAATAACCCGTAAATAATAACAGAAGTTTTTTTATTTGACGATGTGCTTGTCTTTGTGCTGCTTCATGTTGTCGTGTTACTGTTTCTCTAGAGTTTCATTTGCTCGTTGTGATTGACGCGATCGTCTCTTCCTTTTAGCAGCTGTTTTTGCAATAATCATATCATTTTTATAATTCAATCAATTCGTTAATTTGAAAAGCAACAGTATAAAGTGAGTGAGAGTGATATGTGAATCTAATAATTGAGTGTTAATATTATACATATAAAAATAATCAAACATTCTCATTCATTAAAAACAGATTTCTCGTTTCAATATTTATATTTTTCGATTTAACAGTAGTCTTTTTAGAAAATAAGTACATTACTTGTCATTGGTATTTTATGTCTTATAATCACATAGATTCATGGCAGCGTGGTAATGCACTGGACTTCCGTGTTGAAGGTTGCCGGTTCGAATCCCGCGCTATGTACTCCCATTGAATGACAAAGGTATTTTTTCCGCCTAGTATTCGGGGGTGCAAGAATATTTGTGACTTTGGTCATATGTATTCATTCAAAAACAAAAGGAAAATAAATATGTCGGTGTGCTCCGATCGTCTCTCTTAAGATGTGCCATTGAATCCGACATAACGGTGTGACCGGTGAGTTTTCGGGTGTGCAATGGCACACTATCTTAAAAATGTCTGCTTCACAGCTTTGCTTACTAACTGAATTTTCATTGGAATGGCAAAGGGAACCTTGACTACGAGGCCCTACAACCACGGCGACTTTATATTTATATATTAAAAAGTGATAGTTGTCAAATGATATTCGAATAATAAAAATATTGTAACTATGATATTTATCTAATAATAATAACCACTATATCGTAACTATGAACACACCTAATATTAATAGGGTCGTAAGAACAGCCAATTTCAAACTGTATGATAGTATTTTCTGTTAAAATATAATTTCTTAATTATTAACATTCACTATTGATTGTATTCTATAAAAATTACCAAAACTATTCATTTTTCTAAATTTCGTACTTATCGATTTGTCCTAAAAAAATCAACAATATAGTAACACAAAACATTCAGTTTTATTTAACAAGTAAAACTTGTTTTTCATCAATTCGTATAGCGATCAATCAAAATGTCCGAATTCGTGATTCGGATATATAAGAGTATGACCGAGAGATACCTTTGTTTTCGGAAATACTGGAGTAGGCACATAACTCGCGGTTCATCATCGCACGTATTATCAATACAGTCTCACATGTGAAGAGGCGACAACAGTCTCATACGTTTAGCGATGCGAGTATTTTTATCAGATAAACCCTTTCACTTCATTAGAAATCTTGTATTATTTTTCGTGTTTATTCGAGTACCTTTTTCTGAATCTCCAAGTCAAATCAAACGTCTTACCAATTAGGCCACATAGGTTGTCAAGTAAAATATGGTAGGTGGCCTGTATTTCAAGAAACCAAACTATTTATTTAATTAATTTATCGATATTTTTTTTTACTTAATCAGACTTTTCTCCTTCGAAATGAGTACTTACCGCCACTACACCTTTCCCAACGTTCTTCAGTTTTAGAACCTATTCTGTTATTTTTGGATAAATTGTTTTGCAGGATAGCGCTCAGATCCCATAAGTCTGTTCTTCAGGTATTTAAAGAATGAGATATTTTCGCATTGCTAGTGCAGATTGAATGGAAAACTATAAGTTTACTTTGTTCGAAACTTCTTAACACATATATTGAAAAAAATCTTAGAAGACAATAAGAGTTCACTAGTAGAAGAACTGGATAATATTAAATATGCTGATGATATTGTCATGTAAGAAATCTCAGAGGGTGATTTTTGGTGTGTGGTACAGCCTATCAAAGAACTCTATCCATCTTGGCCTAAGTATAAACCCAAATACGAAGTAAATTAATGGTGACTCATGCCATGATAAGGGTACTTCCGTGTGAATTAATGGTGCCTCTGTCGTCAGAGTTAACAAGTTTAGTTATTTGGGTATCACGGTTACTGGAGAGGAGAGTCTCGGAAAAAGCTGCCCATTATCAGAAGTGCTGCCAGTGGTGGCTTTGACAATTTGGACTCAGACGAATGACATAAAACAGATAATATATGACTCTTCAGGTCTGAAGAAGAAGTGCATATTTGTCACGTGCATTATGTCTATTTTATAAAAGGCTTAGAATTTCGACATTTTACCAAGGCGTATAAGGAAATTATTCTCAATTTTCAGAACATATACCTTAAGATTATGCCGGAAGCAGGGTGGTGTAACCAAATAACAACGGTTCGTTTTCGGACGCAACAGTACCCTATGATACCACAATAAGGTCAACTATTGAGAATAGCGCACGGTAGTTAGCTGGTCAAGAGTTGCTCTATTATATCGCTCGCAAAATACTTAACTAATCGGACGCTTATCTTATGTTATATCATACATCAGTGGGAAGATATAGAAGATATGGAGTCAGGTAGTGGACCGTCTTGGATGGAGGCGTTTTATTGCATTCTTGTATTTCTGATTGAACGAATTAAGTAATGATAATTACTTTTCTAACATTCATGTTTCCCTTTTATACATTAATAGTTCTTTAATAGTGATAACATACTGTGATTACGCTTTTAGTATATATTCTATATTCTCAATTAATGTAATCAATTCGATATTGCTTATAGGCTGGGAGTACCCAAATTTATTTGAAAGCTATTTAAAAAAAACATAAATATATAGTTCTAGAAGTATGAAACCTTAATGAACTTAGGGTGGATAGTTTGAGTAAGATGAAGAAGAGCAATCATGATGGTCACATATAACGAATTAATGGAGAAAGGCGAACAAAACGAATATATCTACTCGTAGTGTAAATGTGAGCGGAAGGCGGGGAATACCAAGAAAGTAAGGTTGGATGTAAAAGTCAGAGAAATCGTAGGAATTGTATGGACGTAGAAAAGGTGAAAGACTTGTGCTAAGATAGGAAAGTCTGACGCTCTTTTCTCTGACAACAAAATGGCGTGAGGGTGTGTTCGTGTATATTTTGTTCGGATGGCGCACCCCAATTCAAATAAATTATATGTATAATTTAATATTTCGTTGAGAAGAACGAAAAAATTCAAGTAATTCTTCTCTCCTAAAACGGAGATTTTACATATTGCCGGGTTAGTCGAGGTAGATTTTATTAGGGTAAACATGTAATGAGATTACTCGGTACGGAACTGAGTTAAATTTGTTAATCTTATTTTCGTGAACAAACACACTTAAGCACCTTCAGACGTTTTAACAAGCGTATAAATCTTATTAAGATAAAACTCTATTTAGCAATATTATTCAAACAAACTTTTACTAAAACAGTTTTTATTTTGTACGACACTGTCTTAAGAAAACCTTAAAATTGCTCAATTTTGTTGGTAAACTGTAATCGCCCACTAAAAATTGTGAGAAAATTAAACAAGGTTCGCGAGATAGCAATTTAAAATTTTTAACACGATCATCTGATTTCTTTATAAAATGGTTTATTTGACCGTGGATTAAGGTGTAAATGTTTTGGGGTTGTTTTATGATGTTAAAATGTTGCGCTTTCTCGAAAGTTGTATTTTAATAAGAATAAGAAACCTTTTTCTACTTAAAAAAGGTTTTTGGAGTGACATTTGGTTAAACAATGTTCTGACATTTGTTAAAAAAGTAGGACGATAAAAAATTCCTGAGAGTTCTCGGAACTAGACTGCGCGGAAAAATATATATTGTGAGTATACATATAAATAGCAACTTATTGTAAAGAATATTGGATATGAAGTAAGCTTTTTTTTATTAATTGTCATCATCATCAGCCTGTTGTGTAGCTCACGACTGAACATCATGATTTCCATGATAGCCTTTGACGACTCTCCATGCATCCCTGCTATTTGCAGTTCAAAGAGGAGCGTTTAACCTGTTATGTTTTTTACTTTTTCAGTCCAACGTATTGGAGTTTTTCCTCTTTTGTGTCGTTTTCTTGTGTTTATTGCATGACTGAAATTTTAACTGTGTAATATAATCTCAACCATACGACAACCCGTTAAATATAATAATAACTGCTAGGTTAAGAGTAAGCAGATAATCAAAATTATTGTATGAAAATATCAAGTGTTATTAACGATCACATACAGGAGATCAATTGGGAAACAGAAAAAGGACGAAAGTTGTCCAGAATACGTTATGTCATCGATGCGAGATATAATGTATTTTAAGACGATTTTATTTTATTTATTTTTCTTTTACTAAAACTCTCCATATAAAAAATAATGCATAAAATGAATATACTAAATACATTTTATACTCCCTTTAAAATACTTAATTACCACAATACGTGCTTATATCGTCTATGGGGAGGCTTTCATTAAACGGAGTAATAGACTTTCAAGGTTTAATGATTGACTTTTTTTAACCGGAGATCGTCAATCGGTGAGACGAATTAAGACCGTTACTAATTCTTGATTTGTTAAACGTTTTAAGTTTAAAATAGATCATATCCTTCTATCTGAAGAACTCTTATAATATTAGCGAAGCTTACAATATTACTGAAAAAATAATTGAAGTCTACTGCATAAGATTCACAAAAACCTAGGTCGCATGGTTCAAAAACGAATGGTTGTGAATTGCACTTGAATGTACGAGTACGTTGCATAACAAAATACGAGGGTATCATCAGTCGTCTTAGAACAGGCTATGAGCCTAGTTAGAAGTCAATATTGTACATTTCTTTCTTCGTATATATCCTACCTAGTGGTTCAGTTCATAAGATGCCTGTCTATTCATCTGGGGGTTGCGGGCTTCGAGAGTATTTTTACAAAAAGGTTTTCAGTCTGTTTTTCACTAAGGGTTTGTTAAAAAGAGATTGCCACATGACAATGAATCCACCAGGCTATACTATATACAACGAAAGGGAGATTAAATATATTGAATACATACATAGCAATCATAGTTTCCCTTTAGTGATAAATAAAAAGGAATGAGCGATTACATTTTCAATCATGACATACATTTTTTGGTTAAATATATTCATGTAATCGTACCTACTCATACAGATTTTTCAATTTTAGATTTATTTTTTTCAAAATATCTTTAATTTGTGTCAGTTATAATTTCTTTTATCTTTTTCTACCACGCCCTCGCATTTCCACTATATATGAATATTGTTATTGTAAAATATTTTATAAATAGTGAGTAAAGAGTAAATGTGTTGAAAGCTGTGCCACATTTGCGCCTTTCACGTTCGTAATAAACAAAAGTTAATTTCCCCGCTCTTAACCACATTATTTCACCACATTATGTGTTGATAAGCGTTATTTTGTGGTTTAATAGAATAATTTGTTTTAACGGGTGTGCCATGAAAAAAATAACTAAATCAACATTAAATAAATTAAATTCAAAGTTTTGTTTCCGAGAAGTAAATTTCATTTTTAATCAGGAAAATGGTTTTTGACTTCCACTAAATCATGCCAATGAACTCGTCAAATTTTATTTAAGTTCTTGGATAAAGAGCAAAGGCATTATTGTCCAATAAAAGATCACATTTATATGATTTTACAATATGAAAAAGAATGTAGTAAAATACATGTATGTATTATTTAGTTGTATACAGTATAACCTGGATTTAATTTACTATCATTATAAATGAAGTACATATTCATATACCATATACTATGCGAATTCCTTTATAAGATGTGCATTTCGATAGGTTTGCGTCCAAGGTTAGATACAGTAGCAAAAATATATAAAGCAAGATACACCAGTAGGGGTATTTATTTTGTGATAGATTAGGTATGCAGAATAACCTGTAGAGATTATTGTCACGTTTTAATCTTTTCCAACCAATCAAAAATATGTAAGAGCCATGAAGTGAAAATAACACTGGAATACTTTTAAAACAATGGGTACTAACAATAATCTATAATCCCGGGCTGGGAGACAGATGTGCTACCAACTAGGTTACTAAGGTTTTTCTTATTTTTTGTTTACATCTTGAAAGTTTCATTAATTACAATGTGTTGTATAAAACGAAAATATTGAACTAGGTAGATATCAAAGAATTGATCTACGACGACCTTCGTGGTCGACATAAAAAAATGAGTCGAAAGGAAACGACATACAGGATATTGAAGGACAGCGCTATGATAAGGATCATGGAGGAGGTCGAACGGTCGTACCGTTGTAGTAGGGATCAGAAGTACAATGAAGTATGGCGACTTTCGTAGTTTAATAGAACACCTATCTTTGATTCTGGATTTATAATAATAATAATAATAATGAAAGGACGATTTACATAGCGTCGTTCAGAGAGCAGACTTTTCTCAAGGGCGCTCCAGCTCAGGATTTGAATCCAACATTATTTTATTTTATTTATTTAACACTTTTATTGCAAATACAATCTGGTGGGCGTATTGCCAGGTGACAATCTCTTCAACCAAACAGACAAAAGTAAATGAAGCAAGTTACATGGTCGCATAAATCAGTGCTCCGCAATCGGTGTGCCGTGGCACACTGGTGTGCCGTGAGCCGGATACAGGTGTGCCGCGGTCAAATTCAATGTATTTGACATTTTACAATTTTTCATTATGTATTTAATACACAACGACAAATAATTTTTCATAATATTGTCTATTTTTCAAAATGTAGTATAGAATATTTATTATAACTAAATAATTTTTCAATGGTCCCCCAGCGCCTGGTGCCAACTGTTGAAAACTGCGTAGTGTGTTTTGTACACACCATGGCCGCACCAAATTAGTCATAGGCAAAGAAAAATGACCCTTATGCGCGTCGCTGAAGACTAATGCGCATGCGTCATACTGCTTAGAATAAAATAAAAAAACAGAAGAAATTTATGAAATCGACCGTTATAGTTTCTGAGCAAAGTTTTTCAACTCTTGTATTAATTAAAAATAATAAGCGGTCATGCTTAAAAGGTCTTGACCGAGAACTTCGGGTTGCGCTGTCAAAAGTCGAGCCGAATATAATTTTTTTATGTTCATTGAAACAAGCGCAGGTATCACATTAATTAATTATTATTTTATAATAATTATTAAGATTGCGTAAAAATAAATATGTTATAGTTTTATGTATATATACTTTTCAAATAAAAAACAAAAATTTATTGTAAAATTTGTGTATCAATTTAATACCTATATATTTTAGTTTTTGGTGTGCCACGGAATTCTAGGAAGAATTTTGGTGTGTCGTAGGTGAGAAAAGGTTGCGGAGCACTGGCATAAATCATTCAAATGACTATCCATCCCCATAAAATCCATAATCACATACATCAGCATATGTCCACAAAACCCACAAAGACAGACAATCCCCCGATTTTTTTTTCATATAAAGTGAGATATCACCAATTCAAGGAAAATGAAGGGATGGTGGAAAGGAAAGGAACACTATTGGCACATAAAAATATTATAAAAAAACAGGGTAGGTGGCAGAATATTTAGAAAAACATGTTTGGTAAGAAAATCGCAGAAAGTAAAACACAAAGAAACCTTTGTATATCTTCCGATATATTCGTATAGTTATATGTATGCATATACATTATTTTTTATTTTATATAATTTTTTTATTTTTTTCTATGTAATTTTTCGTCTTTTTTAATATGTCTTGTATTTTTCAAAGAAATTGAGCTAAGCCTGTTTTGAAAAAATAAATAAATAAATGATATAAACACATTTCACTTTAGACTTTTGAGATATATCGATGATAGGTGATAGTAACACATTTGGCTTTAGGTGGAGTATTGTGTATGTTATGTTCATACATAATCGTAAATTTGGACAAGACCTCACAAAAAGGGCTCTTACAGTGCTTTCTAAAGCTACAAAGGCAACTTACACCTACAGTTTTGGATTTGATTTAGAATTGTAACAAAAAAATTGTCACAGTTTTGATTGTTACTTTAAAATTTTCTCATAACATTTTTCTGGTGAATTCGAAGAGATTTCTATGTGATGATAAGTTCACCAAGTTATACTGTATACAGTGGAATTGTATTACAATCAAATATTCGAACTACAAGAGCTGATTTGAATAAAAATCTTTTGAAGAGTTTTGGATTTTACCGCCTCAAATTTTCCATAAAATTTTATAAGTCATAGCATGTTCAAGCCGCAGCACGCATAAAGCATTTTTATTTTTGTACTAACATGCTCCAAGATATCGCACGTTTAATGCAAAACTGTCACAAATTCAATTGCCACGGTTTTTCTATAATTGAGTTTGTAAGTTTAAATTCTTTATTTATTATACATTCACGTAAAAGATCTGTCAATCAATGTTTCAAAATCTAAAGTGATGGAAAAGTGTGAAAAGAAAAGTAAATGGGACATACGGGTGAATAGGCAAGTAATTCTGCTATTTGAGTAGTATTTCTTCAGATAATGGAAGAATTTAGAGGGATATCGAATAGTTTGTAGCGATAGGAAACAAAGTTAATGGGGCACTAAAATACTTACATTCACAATAGAAAAACAAAAAGCCTGCCAGATGTATGTAATATTAACAACCATCCACAACAGAATAAATAAATAAAATGTCCGAACCTATCACACAGTCTACATTTTTTATTGTAGGATTGAAATATTTCTAATTAATGAAATTTCAAATATTTAAAAAAATATAATAGTCCCAAACTTAGAAATAGCCTATTTCTCCCAATATTTAAATAAAGATGTGACGTTATTCATTATAAAAGTTCAAATAACGGGACAGTTAACTAACACCATTTATCACGATACTAAAATGGTGCCGATTTAATCTACGTGATCATTTAAGCTTAGCGACTAAAAAAAAGGTATGAAAAATGCACCTCAAGGATTCCAAATAACCACAAAGACTTAAGATCTGTAGCCAAAGAGTCATTGGTTTGTACTTAAAATAAGTAGAATATATTTTACGAAAAAATGAATATGTTACAGGTTTGCGTCAAAGGTGCGATTTATTTGGCTAGGGTGTTCTGCGAATACAAAAACCTTTATTTTCCACAGATATGTAATAAAATATGTTTCCGTTTAAAGTAATTAAATGCGACATTGTTCTATGCATTTTTATGCTGGACGCTTTTTTTATTATTAATCGGTGTGACCGTTAACAATTATAATTTTTTTTTTCCATAATAATGTTTTCCAAAAGAGGTTCCGCGAAACCCTGGAGTTCCGTGTGGCATAATTAAGGATTCCGCGAAAAAAAAATGGAAAAATAATACACGTGAAAAGTTTAAATATATTGTAGGTACGTTTATATCTGGCTGACGAGACAATAATTGGGTCAGACCGATTTTACTAGATATCTTGTGTGCTAAACTGCCTTCGTAATTGTACTTCTGAACACGCATATTACTTCTACTGTATAATTCTACACCTTCCTTCCCCCATACTGAGAAAAGAGGCCCGAACGGGTGTGATTGGTTACACTCTATGTTTGGATATGTTTTTCGCATGGTGGCATTCGCCATCTTATCGTAATTATCATTTAATTGAAATTTCACATTTGCACTGTATGTTTGTTTTACTAGTCTTTCATCAGTCATTCGTTCTACTTGCATGTCTCATCTTAGACTGCTCTTCGTCATCTTACCTAATATATCGGCCTTAAGTTCACATTCATCTCTTATCTATTCTGTCATAAATTTTCACCCCTTGTATTTTTCTCAATGCACGCATTTTAACAACATTTATTTGGTTTCTTTAAAAAAAAATCTAACATACACGCTTTACTCCCATTCATCAAAGTATGTACTAAAAATCAATACCAATTTCTTAAAATATTTTTTCCCTATCAACACGTTTCCGCTTCAAATCAATCACTGACAGCTTTAGACCGCAAAAGGATGAACTGTTTTATGTTCATCGACTAATAGAGCTCCTGTAAACAGCTAAAATCTTCGATCAATCAGGAAATTTACATTCCGCTTTAGCTTGGGTGTTAGCTTAATCTAATCGTTTGGTATTTTAAAATCAGGCTTCTTTTCGTCACACCTGAACAATTTCCTTATTAAATATATATTTTTAAATATAAGCAGATGCAAGAAAGTTATCTTATGGCCGAAGCCACTGTCTTCCTATTTTGATATTCAACTTATTTTTTTTATAACACCCTTGAATCGAGTCAGTTCTCTAAATGGCACTTTATAAATTATCTTTTTAATATTATTTACTAACGACACACATTTTTTATTTCAAATGATTTATTCATCCGAAGGTAAACATAAATTATCAATACAACTGGCTGCAAACTACAGCAAATCTAGTCAAATAGCTTAGAATTGTTGCAGGTTAAAGGACCTAATGCAGATATACTCGTAAGACGCACACAAGTAATGAATCTCCTTGCCCTATATGCAACAGAACAAATATACTTACATAGTTATATTCTGAGGCACCGACGTTAAGTTGCGTGATCTTTCACTTTGTACTGTGCCTTCTATTAAACTCGTCATATGTAATGGGTTTTCATTCATTCACTGTATTTTTTTACAATTTTTTTAAATAATTTTTTAAATTTAGGTTTTGTGATAAAATTAAATTAATGAATTTATAGTTCGTTGTGTTGTTCCATATTTAATTTATAGCTATTCGTTTATGTCTCGTTTATAGTTTGCAGATATATAAGATGCTTCTCTACTATAAGCAATGACCTAATATACGAGTACAAAGCCCTTTATTCTATTAATTATGAATCAATCAATCAAAACTGACCTCTTGCCCTTTGTACATATTACCGTTATAATCCCCCACTCCTATCCATTAATTTGTTGAAATGTACACGACATGTATTAGTTTGGTAAGATGGTAATCAAAGTTGGTTGTAAAATAGTATTTTATTGTAGTACCAATTTTGGTGTATGGGAATGAAACGAAAAGTGGAACAATACTTTAAAGATCCCAATAAATGCTGCAGAAATGCAACAATACTTTAAAGATCCCAATAAATGCTGCAGAAATGCAACAATACTTTAAAGATCCCAATAAATGCTGCAGAAATGCAACAAATACTTAAAAGAGCCCAATAAATGCTGCAGAAATGCGTGCACTGGGAATGTGTTGTGACTATGTATGATAGAAAACGAAATGAAGTCCTTAGGGATGAATGTGAACTTAAATCTATGTTGAGTAAGTTGAAGAAAAGTAGAGATAACTAACAAAACAAATACGCAGTGCAAATGTAAGTAGAAGGCGCGGTAGAAGATCAAAAAGTGTGGTTGAATCATATGAGTGATATTTTGAAAAAAGGAAATGTTCAAAGTGAGATAAATCGTATGAGTTGTATGAGAAGGTGTATGGATGCAGTAGAGGCGAAATCTGTGTGTCAGGATAGGAACGTCTGGCACTGTGTTCTCTTTGCCTACCCTGACAGGAAAATGGCGTGATGGCATGCATGAATTCAGTCTGTTGAAATGACATACCATCACGTTATTTCTCCGTTGGAGTAAGCACACACGGCAGAGCACCAAACATTTATATCACGACACACATAACATACATCTTTTAAAAAAGTTTCTTCTGTTATTCCTCCTTCTTAACTTTTCTTCTTTCAAAATTTCAACTATAATTTTCTCAGTCATCCACTACTTCGACTCAAAGTCATGTGTGCTCTGTAAATTTGTTAAGTCATACTTTCTTTTCCCGTGTGTTTAAGATGTCCAAATCATATCAACGTGCTCTATTTTACCCTACTTAACACTTTTTTGTCAAACATCGACAAACCACACATTTTTCTCAATGCACGTATTTCCACCGCATTAACTCGGCTCATTCAATTCATTGTCTACGTACTTATTTAACTACTCATACAATACACAAACGCTCTTTTAAAAGCACTTAATACCCTTGAACGAGACCCTCTCGCGCGCTAAATGCGTTCCAATTTCCCCTATCCCGAGTCACGCTCGCTTATCTCGACTTGCAGTGTTCTACTCGTAATTTAACTAACACGTGTAACGTTCGCCAGTCGTTCGCGTTTTATTTATTGTAAATTTGCCTGCAGTTGTAAGTGGTCGTGTTTTGTGTTGCTTATTTCGTATTTACGATATTGTGTTCATATTTACGTAGGTCTATTTTTAACACAATGCTTTCAAATCTACCATACTAAATTGAATTTTTAATTTTTCTTCATTTTTAAAATTAAAATATGTTTAAATTGTTATGTTTCAATTGAAAAGTGTATAAACTTAAAAAAAAACAAGAAAAACTTGATGTTTTTTGAAACCCTCTTTGTAAAAAAACCCTAGCATTTAGTGGTTAATCATATTTTTGCCAGATCTTGATACTGCTTGGTTTAAGTTTATGTCTTTTCATGCCCCATCGATCGTGCTTTCGATCGCAACTCACCATTCAATATCACTTTCCACCTTTTTGTTGTCTATGAACATATTTTTCTTTGCAAATAACAAAATTCTTTAACTCATTATCGTTCATTGTTTAGTCAACTATTTGTTAAATGTGTTTTGTTAAAATTGACGTATACCCCTAAAATAATTTTTGTTTTAATCATCAATTTCGAAATATAGGTTAATGATAAACGATAAAAAAAATAAAAAATAAAAAGACATGTAATTAAATGAACTGAGGAAAACGTAGAAGAAACGAAGACATTTTATACTCGTATATTTGATATTCAATGGAATATATTTTTTGATAAAAATATGAAATATACTTTATTGATATTATTCAATAATCTCATGACCCTTGGAAACATCTGCGTTGCCCCTTATTTACAATGAAAGGAGTACTAGCTACGATAATGATGAACCCGGGCTTTTTCTTTATCGAAAAATTTCCCTAAAAATTGTAAATTTTGTAGGTATATTTTTAAGTAAAAAAAAGTCATTGCTCCATATTTTTTTAATCAATTGATATCTCGTCAGTGTTTAAAATTTGTTAAGCATTCAAACGAATCGGTATGATTATTTTAAAATAGTAATTTTTCAGTTGGATAAAGTTTTTCGGAATGTTTTACCGCGTGGTTTGGCTAATGATGCTGAAGTTTCGAAAATGATACAGTTTTCATCTTCAGGGCTTGTTGCAAAACTGCAACGTTTGCGAAACGTCGGCATCATAAGCCAACCCATACGGTAAAACAATCTCAAACACTTTATCCATTTTATATGAAGAACTACGAAAACCTCAAAATATATATGGTAATTTCTATTTAGTTGCCGGATATATCACTAAGGTCAAAACATTCTCGGCATTAACAAGTTAGAGCATGTATGGAAATATACCACGTCCATCACATATGGTAGTCAGGCGATGTTACAGTTAAAATGTGATATCTCCATCCTTAGTAGTATGTCAACTAGAGTCGATAGAAGAAGTGTTGTTTCGTTATATTCTGAAATGTTAAAAATTTAATAACGCGCGGTTTAAGCCACAAAAATTAAACGATAGTAGCATTTTAACGAATAGTTTTGTTTTGTTGTAAATATTTAATCTTTTTCTAAATATGAAAGAATAAATTGAAAATCAGTTAATAAAAATATTACAGAAGAAACATACATATTATACACATTTTTTGCAAGCTTTAGAACGACTGTTATTTAGAAATTTGCGATCAATTAACTATTATATATTTCTGTACAGTATAAAAATTAAGTTTTAAAAAATAACAGTAAGAGTAAAATACGAATTGTTGGACTTTTTTCCTTTTGATCTAAATTTATTCGAAAATGTTAATTGTTAGTGTTAATAAATATAATATGTTAGTGTTAGCGAAGAATGAGAATGAATTACAGTGTATAACAAGTTAAGTGTGAAGAAAAAACCTGAGAATGAATGTTACGATATGCAGAGTAATGGTAATTGAAAATAATGAAAGGAGAATGAAAGTGGTATTTGGATCAGCAGTGAAAGATTAGAACTTGTTCAAGAATTCTGGTATTAAGGAAGTATGTACTCAGATGACGAGAGGGTAAAACAAACTATTGAACGGAGAGTTGTAAAAGAAAACAACGATAATGGACCACAATACCAAGATCTGCTAAAATGATGGTTCACAACAGCTTATTAGTGCCGGCATTGATAAATGGGAGTGAAATGTGGATATGGCAAATTAATGTAAAGAACCGAGTAAATTTGAAAGAATTTTAAAAGAAGCAAAAGTAGGGAGTAAAAGTAATAAAAGGAACTGTATCCGAATATATATCGAAATGAAGGAGGCGAAGCAAATATGTTGTGACAGGAAAGTAAAGCGCTCTGTCCTCTCTGCATACCACAAAAGGGGAATGGCGTGATTATACGTCTGTATGTATTATATATTTATATATATATATATATATATATATATATATATATATATATATATATATATATATATATATATATATATATATATATATATATATATATATATATATATATATATATATATATATATATATATATATATATATATATATATATATATATATATATATATATATATATATATATATATATATATATATATATATATAATTTTAATATATAATAATTTATTTTACCTTTATAAATATTTAAGAACGTGTCTTTATTCCATAAGTGGTGGTTTTTAAATATAACACAACTACGAGTATATTGGAAAAAGCAAAGTACTCGATTTTCCTTCAAGCTCACGTCTTTAATTCCGGAGTGTATTTTCTATATTGAATTAGAAGTGCCCTCACTCTCAACGTGGCCGTAACTCTTGAAAAATTAACACATGGCAACGAGAGATGAGTGGAATACTCAACACATCTATCGGGTCTGCGATACCTGGGTTTAATCGGAATACTCAACACACCCATCGGCCGAACCTGGGTTTATCCTTTCCTCGATAAGGAAGTTTCCTTATTGTACAGGTGAATGGCATCCAATACGAAACATTGGAGGATACATAACATATACAAGTCCGATACAAAAAAGTTTGATAAGAATATTAAATTCATTTTAATCAATAACATCATTATTATGCCATGTCCCTATTGGATTAGACAAATATAACATTTTTTTTTTCATTCTATCCTGAACCACATATTGCGCTTCTGTCACACGCATAAACCTCGTCACGTATACTCTCCTATTATAAAAGCTTTAAATTTTTTTCTCTTTCAGAATTTGTTTAATTTCGTCGTGTCCCACTTTTTTAAGTCATCCCAAATCTTTGTAATTTGTTTAATCAAACACTGTTTATTCCACTTTTTGTAACGGTATAACTCTATCGGTTTCAAGGCTTTCACCTCATTCAGGGGAGCACAAACAAAACATGGCCACAACTCTGATAATGTTGATGACAGTTACAAAAAGTGGAATAAACAGTGTTTGATAAAACAAATTACAATGTCTTTAAACCTCCCCAATGTTAATGCCTTAACTACAAGTATTACATCCCAAATCTTGTTTAATTTCTATACTAGTCGTAAAGATTATTTTTGTAATTCATCATTATTTTTTTCTGTTTGACCGAACCATCTAAATTCTCTTTTCATTATCTTGAGTACTGCATCTTATTTCAATCCGTATTATTTCCTGTTGTCCTCATTCTTATTCTGTAATACGTTCTAATTCTTTATTCGGAATTATTATTTTTTCACACACTCGACGTAATGCCGCATTTATTTTACTTTATCTAATCAGTTACGGAGTTGTAGAATATTTAAAAAATAGTCTAACTATAAGGTTAAGCTTCGTTATAAGCTTATTTTCAATATGCAAAATTACGAGTACTTACGCAATAGAATACCTCTCACACGCACACACGATGACTTTATGTTCGAAAATGATGTTTTCCACGGGTTAGTAAATAATTGTGCTTCTTGAAAATCTTAATTGATATAACCAAGTCAGGCTTTGCAGGAAAATATGAATTTTCATTTACATCAAAATTTATTTTAATGTTAACTTTCTTCGAATATAAACTAAAATTGATATTTCCTTTTTTAATGTATGATGTAATTGGACATTTTTGTATCAATGCTACAAAATTAATAATATCTTGGGACAGTGTATCCACCTTTCACATTGAAGTAATCGGTCAACTTGATATTACAGATATTTGATAGCTTCTGTTTTTTAATGTATTCTCTTTTTAATGTGTTCTTGAAATGTGTCTAAATGTATTATGTACATACTATGTTGGTATCAATAAACCTGTATTTATTTATTTAGATCAGGCCGGATGAGATACAAAATGTTATTACTTGCACTTACAACAGAAAGCATTGCAATCGAATTATTTAAAAAAAAATCTTTCGACTTATTATTGCAGAAGAAGTGAGACGGGGCAAGAATTACTCGTGTATGGTATTGTAACAAACTTATATACATTTCGTTAAGTTGACATTTTTCTATAATTACTAATAACGTAGTAACTGATTTTATTCTGTCAATTATATGCTGACTTCTCATTCACCTCTATTCAAAATTATTTGTATAATAAAAAAAATATCAATATCATAAAATTATAAACATACGATGTTTATAATTTAATGATATTGATATTACGACGTCATATATCAGATTTTTTAAACCATACGATGTCTCTTAAAACCTTCCTTCAATAGCAGTTTAGCCTAATTGTTATTTTGGGTTTGAAATACTTTATCAAAATGAAAGAGAGCGAAGATTTCAATAAAATAAATTAAGGTAGTAAAGTAAAAATAAGACACAAAAATAATGGTAAAGTAAAAAAATACAAAAAATAACACAAAAAGTTTTCAACTTAACACTATATTTCTAACAAATTTTTTATGAAAAATGTTCACTTTCGTTTAACATGTGTTACATACATAAAACTTTTTAAGCTCTCATCTGTGTACTTATATTTGCATTATTGATTTAATTTTTTTAAACGTTTGTTCACGGGAATATAAAACACTTCTGAAAAGTTCATTTGTTGCTAAACATAGTTTGTTTGAAAGTTAAAGGTAGTTTGAAAGCACCAAATACTTCTATATACAAGTACTCATACAAACATAGATATCATCGAGCCACGTCCCTTGCAGGGTAGGCAGAGAGAATATATCTCCAAACTTTTCTATCCAAGCACACAATTTTCACCTTCTCCACATTCATATATCTCGTCACGCACAATTTTCTATAATGCATACTTATCATTTTACCTTCTTTCAAAATCTGGTCCATTGGATCCAGCCACGTTTCCTTCGGTGCACTTTTGATTTGTATATTAGCTTACTATTTGTTCATCATTTATAAAATTCACATGTCTAAATAATCTTAACACTTATTAGTTCCTGTAACTTAAATCATTCATTTTATCTTTACATTAATTGCTGATGTCCTCTTTCCACATTGCCACTTTACTAAGAGACATATATAGAAACCAATCAATATTAAGATCTGCTAAAATTATAGTTCACAATAGCGCATTAGGGTTAATATTGATGTATGTGAGTGAAACGTGGACGCGTAAAATAAATAAAGGCCCCGAGGAAATGCGGTAGAATTTCGAAAGAAGGATAGCTTATGGGTAAAAACAACAAAATGAACTGTACTTGAATATTTATAAAAGTGGAGGAGGTGAAGGAATTATGTTGTGGCAGGAAAGTTTGGCGTTCAGTCCTCTATGCCTACCTCAACAGGTTAATGGCGTGATGCATTCTTAGATAAATTTTCTCAAGAGCATACATCTCTATATAATTAATTTGACTTATATCTTTCTTCTATCAAGTCTAAGTATCATTTACATACGTTTTCATGGACACCAACACGCTGTTCATGGAAATATAAAATATTTCTGAAAACTTAATTTGTAGTTAATCATAGTTCGTTTAAAAGTTAAAGCTAGTTTAAAAGCACCAAACACTTCTAAAGAAATAACATTTATTTAAAGGATTTACGATTGAAATGCATCAAGTTGTGTGTAGAATGGCCCAGACTTTTACAAAGCAATCTAACGGAAAAGGTGGGTCATTTTGAGTATTGATCAAGAACCGTGGAAATTTGCCGGCACCCCTATTTAAGTTACAGATGTGGCTCGGATAAGACACTCGAGTGGAAGGGGACGAGTAAATGGATCACGAAGAGGGCGAAGAAAAAGTAAGTAATGGAAATTTCCTCCAAAAGCAATAAATTGTTGTGGAAAGAATTTAGTTATGTATTATACAATTCCAGTGGCGTAGCATTTTGTCCTTTGTATACAGTTATTTTGACTGAGTGCTATGTATGTCTGTGGATAGTGAAGCCGTGTACAGTTGGATTTAAAATATATTCAACATGTTTTTATTAGATATGAAAAAAATAAATTATTTCAAAAGAGTGTAAAAATGTACAAATTAAGTCTGCCGTGTTTTCCCCCCTTAACATTACAGTATTTTATTTTACATGAAAAGCATATTATGTATGAAATAGTATATAACAAACCAAGAGAGAAAATAAAATATTATGATTTCTATTGGACACTCAAATTATATCGGCCTGAGTTCCATTTAAGGCGACACTTAAATTACATTTCAAATTATATGGTTGTTGCCTGTCATTTATCATAACCCCAATAAGTAAGGCTTTTGCGTGTATTTTAGTGAGAAGATATGAACATTAAAAATACGTTATTACTTTTTACGGATTGTTAATTTATATTTAATTCGTTTGCTGAAAATTCACAACTTGATAATTTATGAGATCTTGTTACGAGTTTATACTAGGCAAGTTAATGATAAGCGAACTGGATCAATTAAAAAATATTTATAACTTCTCTCAAACATTTCATACATTATAATAATTAATTCGTTAAATATTGCGCAGCAAATTGTGACTGTTGAAATCACAAAATAAGCACGTCGAAACGAAGAAATATATACTGGTATAGACTAAAATCAATAAAAATAGACTGTGATTATAATAGAATATATAATACTCAAATAACAAAAAATCTCCTTAATCACAATTTACAATACTTTGAAATTTCAATAACACAAGAACAAATCACGTCTGGCTACTAGAGTAGCTGCCTAATGTACGAGTATATTATAAAGCGAGATACTATGATGTATTTTTATTCGTGAGGAGGGATGTTAGGATGTCTTTAAGTTGGTGACGGTAACATCATCTTATTCAACTAAGGAAAACACATGGTTTCATGTCTAAACTACTCGAGGTATAGAAATATTAATCTATAATATTTAGACTGGCAATAAGTAGAACTAACTAAGTGCTCTTCTTTGATTCTCGAGCTTATCCCTCTTGTATACAATCTCGGATATTGACATCAACATTTCAGAAAATGTTTTCAAATAAAGCATTTTGAGCTTTCTTAGAAATGGGAGTTAGTGGTTTTAGCTAAACGATTATCTTTTGTGTGAACATTTAAACATTTAATCAAATATGAACATTTAAACAAATGTGAACATTTAAATAAATGTAAACATTTAAACAAATGTGAACATTTAAACAAATTGATAATTTAAAAAAAGCTTGTTTCTTTTTGCATTGATTGCAATTGCAGTTCTTGTTGCGCCACCCTATATAAAAAATGTGAACACGTTAAAAAGCTTTTTTGTAATTTTAATAAAAAACACGGAAAGAAAAAGTCAAATGAATACTAAATCCTGTTTCTTCTCAAGAGTTATCAGTTTTATAAATAATTTTTTGACCATATTCTATCTGAATTTATTTCTTTTGCCTTTTATAAAGACGAGGTTTTGCTCATATGCAATTATGACACAACATTTTATAAGTTGTCTATTATTATTGTAAAATAATTAAAGTGAGTTTGTCGGGAATTTGACCACGAACACTTGGCTGCTTAGTAATCATACATATCTAAATTACTGATTTTACGAATAAAATGTTATTTCTCGAGTTATTTAAATCTAAAGAAAGCAATTTTGAATTTAAAATTCAGAACTGGTGTATTTAAAAAGGTCCAAAAACTGTACAATTTAAAAGAATCACGGTTTCGTTGAAAAAAAAATCAGGCAATTTAAAATCAGCCTCTTTCCAATTTATACATATTCACCAGGCGTCATCCGCGAGTGATCCGGATCCACAGTTCGCTCCCAGAAAATCGGACTGCGGCGGGCGGATAATGTTACGCCACAGGGACAGCCTTGGCTTAAAATTCACAACACGTTTGATTGGATCTACAGTTGAGGCTGCATGGACACGCGTGGAATACATTTTTTACCGATGTGGAGAATGGTAGTCCTCTACTTTTGCGATTTCTACGAGCAAGATTGCAAGTGACTTATAAACTTCCGGCAAATCTCCTTCTATTGTATTTCCCTTCCATTGTGAACAGTACAACTGGTCGTTATTATTGCCATTGCGGTAATTTCATCCAACCAACGCCTTTCTTATCATGAACTTGTGATCCACTTAATCAGAAATTGCCTCCTAGCATTTCTAATTCATCGTTCTTCCTTTTCCACGGCGTTTTGTATCATTCTTGCATAAAAAGACGACTCAAAATCATAATATGTGTCTTCAATTATACAATATATCGTGTCTTTTTCTTTCCCTTTCCCAAGTATCTTTCCTTTTCCCAAAATCCAAGTAATTGGTGATATTACAAAAGGTTTCATATATTTTTCCCCTACGTTTAATTTGTATTTATTATTCTAGATTTTTTAAAATTATCTTTTCTGTTTGAATGCAACCTTAAAAGTTTTTGTGCCACCCTCGCAACGTCATTTATTTACCATAAACTCATCGTTTACTTGTTTTATAATCTTCCACAATGGGCGGCGTGTATTAAAACTCATATTTGAAAGAAAAAAAAACATCGAGCGCAGACATAACTTATTTATCCTAAAAACCGCGTATCATCGTGATTATTGAGCCATTGGCTTACACGTTATTTTAACAGAACATGATTTGCGTTGATACTTAAGGACGTAAATCCCTCGGTAAACTTAGTTTACTTACTCCCTTGTTCATTTTAGTGATATAAGTACGTAAATTCTTGGATGGATAATCGTTCTGACATGATTTTTCCAAAATAACGTCGTTGTTTCGATTATTCAAATCGGTAGTGGGTTAAACGATTGTTGAAGAACGAAACAATATGTTATATAACACTTTTGTAGCATATAACATAGTATAACCTGGCGGACTTATTGCCATATGGTCAAGTGAAGAGTTCTTAAATGAAAACCAGGCTGGAACCTTTTTTAAAATAAATTGGGTTTAAACGGGAATCGAATCTGTAACCCCAGAATTGGAATACACGCGTCTAATTAACGAGGCTACGAAATTCGTGTAAGTGAGTAAGTTTAACTCAAATTAAAGGTTTATTTGAAAAAAATATGGATGAGTTTTCGCATTTTTAACCCAAATTACTAATTACTCGTAGTTTATTATATACGTTTTTAATTTACAAAAAATGATTATATATCTTAAAATTACAGAAGAAAATGAGTTCAGAGAGAACATATTTCTACTTCATTCTATCTTGAGAAGTATACTTCTAGACCATCATGAGAGGAACAGGCGCGATAACAGTTATTTTAATAAACACAACCAGAAATTTGAACCGAGATGAATCCTAGTTTATTCGCTTGACTTGATAAATTGCGTATTAAGACGCTCAATCACTTCGGCTGTTTGTTTAGGCCACTCTTGCTAAACTCAATAACCACGAATTAATGTCAGAGATCAAACAACCCGAACCTTGGAACCAATTGGAAGGAAT
This sequence comes from Odontocerum albicorne, assembly GCA_949825065.1. Classification (NCBI taxonomy): domain Eukaryota; kingdom Metazoa; phylum Arthropoda; class Insecta; order Trichoptera; family Odontoceridae; genus Odontocerum; species Odontocerum albicorne. The sequence continues at coordinate 33,844,836 of OX463845.1, read as the reverse complement.
GACATTTACAACGAAATGGCAAGCGAATATTTTCATGCAATATTTTCTATTATTATTTGATTTGAGTTATGGATAGATTTCTACAATTTTACGTACAACGTTCTAGTCATATAAACAAGAATTCGTAGTGTGTTGTATAACTGTTTTGTTGTATATACAATACAACCTAGCGGGGTTATTGTCATAGAGTCTTGTTTGCGCTCCCCTGAAGATGAGGTGAAAGCGTTGAAACCGGTAGGGTTATACCGTCACAAAAAAGTGGAATAAACAGTGTTTGATAAAAATAAATTACATATAACAATATGTTACAACCAACTAGAAATATGAAGAAGAAGTGAAATCTAGATTGAAACTCTATTGGAAATATAAAAACAATTGAGTACCAAAGGTAATTGAACTAGCAAACCACATATCGGAAGATTGGTGTCTTATCAACTGGACCACCTGGTTGACTGCGTGGATATAGAAATAATTAAAATAACGTATCACTCAACTTTCTTGTAATAAAACTAGCTTTTGTATTAACTCATGATATAAAAAATTATCACAAAATGTCTTAGGTATTGTGTTCATTCGTTATAGTATACACATAAGTATTTTTTTTATCTTGGAAGTATGTTCAGATCGGAAGGCCGCACAATATGCGATATTGGTAGAAGAGTAACAGCAGGCAATAGAGTGAATGTAAGGTTATGTAATGTGTTTACTGATCGGAGAATTTGAAAAGAACAAGCCTGGCTTTTCATAATGGAGTCTTGATCCTAATATGAGGATATGCAAACGAAATTTAGATTTAGCAAAAAAGTTATAAAAGAAAGATAAAAGCGATAGAAATTAGAGCGTTGCGTAGAGTTTGTGGCTAAATGATGTGTGATAGAATAAGAAATTAGGAACTTGTGATGAAAGTTTTATAAATGTTGTTAAAATGAGAGCATTGCGTAGAATAAGTGGAAAAACAATTTATGCCAGAATAAAGAATAAGGAAGAAGGAAGAAGGAACGAATGTTGATTGAAATAAGATGAAGTGCTTAAGTTGAACAAATATATTTTGAGATGGTTCGGTCACATATAAATAATGACTAATGAAAATTTTACATAAATAATCTATTTAAGTAGTATAGAACGTGCAAAAAGTTTGAGAAGACTTAGGAAACCTTACCATGATTAAATTGGTGATGGTGACGATGATGATGATGATGGTGCTCATATTAGAATGAGGATGTGAGCATGTTGAAATGCGTGGCCGGTATACAATATTTCCCTTCACCCCAATAATCCAGCGTTCGGGTTAATTATCACCAGAGTAGGTACGTAATTAGCGCTTTGTCATCGTACTTCTTGGAAAAACTACCACACGTGAAGAGGTAACAATCTATGTTTTGTATAGGGCATGTGTTAAGATCTTGCAGAGTTAGATTTGAAAATAACTCTTTGCAAACGATATAATAATAAACAATATTTTTGATCAGAATGTGGAGATATTATAATATTTTTATAATCAATATAGACAGACAATACATACGAGTATGCTGTTCATATTAACATCAAATTTAACTGTCATATGTTCATTAAGAAAAAGCAACGGAAAAGCAAAGAAAATTAACCTCTTAAGACCTGAATTAATTCCAATATTTAAAAAAAATATTCTTGCTTGTGAGTGTATTATTTACACTAAATGCAACATTATGTCATATTTGTTTAGACAGATGGCGTCCAAAACGTTCAAAGTCGATAATCCAGTATCCTACACTTCATTTGTTATCATTAAGAACAGAAATATACCACAAAATTGTTTGCAAAGTGCATATGAACTCTGTGTCTATTATAATGGACGCCAGGTCTGAAGAGGTTAAATAAAAAATTTACAAACGAAACAAATCCCAACTAATACAGTACTTCTGGGTTTATGTATAGAAACTTGTCCATATTGTTTTTAAACTGGTTAAATGTCACATTACTTAATACACTATTGGACAGTTTGTTCTAAGATTCCACAGGTCGGATAGCAAAACAATGTTTCCTTGGATTATTGTGGAATTTGGTTAAGGAAAGCTTAAATTCATGTCCTCTAAAATGTTAATTATATTATTAAACAAAACATAACAAATTGAATTAAATGAGTCAATAAAATAAAAACGATTAAAAAATTATCCATTTTCAACTGATAAAACTTCAAAATTTTTACAATCGATCTACTCGTATAAGTGGAAAGTTCTTCGAAGAAAGAAGAGATGTAATATTCATTAGAGGCGGTAAAGATAAGGTGTTTCGTAAATTAAATCTGCCAAGTATAGGACAACTGAACAAAAACGTATAGTTTCATCATCCAAACCACCCTCATAGCCGGCATCCTCCACAATACCCATTTTGTAAAGAAGACTAGCCACCACGCAATGACCTGCCCGCAATCGACATACATATACGAGTAACTGACACTTCCATCTTGTTTATTCTTATTATATTTAACCAGGTTTTCAAAGGGAATATATGGATTGATTTTATTATATGATTAAAATGTACATATTAGTTAAAAAAAATTCTACTTACCTATTAAATTTGGGGTTGTGTAGATAGTTTATATAAATCTGAAAAAAAAATACAATTTATTAGAATAATAAAACGTTTAAAGGTTTGTGTTATCGATAACAACTATATTAAACGAAACGGAAAAGAATTCCGCCTTAAGTTTTTAAACTGTCAAATGTAAATTACACTTCATTTGATATTTCCTAGTTCACTATATCCTCCTTTCTTCGAAGATAGTTGACAAGATGTAGGCAGCAAATCATACGCATTCTCAATTTTAGGCTTATTTCTAGGTTTGTAAAAAAGTCGCTAATTTTAATGAAAGTGTTTCTTGCTATCTCTGTCCCTGCATTTATTTCATGAAATGGATATCATTTTTCATTTATCTATGCTCCTTGTTAATGTTAGTTTTAAGTTTTATATAGATTACTATGATAATATCGTAGGAGTTCTTCTAAAATCGTAAAATATACTTATGTTTTAAATATAATTCGCCTGGATATCGCAAAAAAACCGGAAACTAGATTCGTTCTTTGACTCAGTGAGGGAAGGTGAATATTGGATGACACAAAAACAGAATTGTGATAAAGGTATTACATTTAATTTAAATGGAAATATCTCGTTTGGAAAAGAGTAAGAAACACTGATTTAAGTTAACTCTTGATAAAGTGAAACAAAGTATTTTAAGGAAATTAAGATACACTGAAATACATTTTAATGAAATGAAAACTCATTTACATCAAATCAAAATATTTTATAATAATATTTCTGCGATGGATTTCTCACAATTCCGAGAGTTTTTTTTATCGGTCGGTAGCTGTAACAAAACAATTGATTTGTCGACATTTCGATTGTTTCAAATTAATTACAAACTTTCTATGACGAGTCTTTTTCCTGACATTAAGGTTTTTTTTTCAAAAGAAAAAAAGTAGGGGAAATCTTTTGAGAGAATCAAATTCAGAGGTCACCTTTTATATTGAAATCAAATTACTTTCTTTAAAAGCCTTTAATTTTTCAATTTAGTCAGAAAATGAATTACTCATTCGACCTTCGTAGTAATTTTAAATATTTTTGAGGGGGTGCTTTTTTGAAGGATTTCCAAAAATATTCGACGCACAATTGATCGAAAAATAGAATTTATTATATTTAAACAAATTTAAACCATCAAAACTGTTATCTTCCGCTAATATAAATAAATATACCGCCAATACTTGGAAATATTTACAATGTACTTTAATATCTTAATATTACTCAGGTTTTTATTAAAAAAAAGAGTAGACTTTTTAAGAAAGTTAAGATAAATAAACGATAAGTTTTATTTTACAATAAAAAAACTTAAAAAACGTTCGACCTGAAGAAGCTTATGAAGAAAATCATTCAAAGCTCAGTTCACTTTTTTATTTGAATTAATAAATTATTCCCTATCATCCTATATACGCACCACTAGGAACATAGGTACTTTATAACTTACATACAGAAAAGGAAGGCCTTTGAAATTTGAAAGGATTCTATCTATATTTTACTATGCATTGAAGTAAAAAATCGGATTCTACAACTACAGACAGAGGCATAAAAGATTAATTGTCAAAATCATTTCTGTCGTTCTTTTCATAATTTTATATTAATCGTGAAAGTATTGTTTTTGTCTGACAGTTTTTAAAAAAATGAGTTTTTAACAAGCACACACAATGAAACTTAATTATGTATATTAAAGAAAAATCTGTTGGTATTTTAAAAATGATTACAATTCTTCTTTCGTATTAAAATAGTTAAAAAATCATGTGTTATTATTGTTTAACATTTTCACATGAACACATTTATCTGGCGAATCTATCGTTTTAGAGCATATAATATCAAATCCAAATTTTATAACATAATATTGTATTTGATATTCATTAACCTGTCTCAATTGTAATGAAAATGAATATTTAATTATAAGTTACAGGGATATGACAAAAAATATAACAAATCTTAAGAAAAATAGTGATCAATATGAAAAAAAATAATACGAATGAAAGACGATTTTTTTTGTTTTAGTAATGCTTGTTTAGTTTTTTCTCAAATATTAATAAGAACGGAGCACATTAAACAACCAACCAGGAAAATAGTTTTAAAGGTTTTAATACATATTTGAAGCTGGAATATTTTTCTTCCATTCTGTTAGTAATTAACGCACACTTATTATTTTTTGCTGTCAAATATTTAAATCAGGTGACAGTTCAGTTCTATTCTATCACCAATCACTCTGTCATCGGGGGTAAAATAAATTTCCTCAAGCGTCATCAATACTAGAAGATCGAATTCTAGTGATGAACAAAGAACTGTCCAGAGATACTTCTCTTCCGGCGGCGAATCTCTGAATGTGAAAATAATAACAGCGATGACGGACTAGGAAAAGGATTTGTCGCACCGTAAATATACTTACATTTATTCTGATAAGTAGGGGTGATAAGTAGGGTAAACGTTACATTTCATAAATCTAGAATGAGTTAGTTTCATAAATATTTAAAGCTTTTATGAAAAACCACATCGTTTTGCGACTAGCTTTATTTATTGCATTATTAGATTATTATCATTTTGCTGAAAAATGTTAAAACTGAAGATTTGATTTATTTAGTACATATTTATAAATAGGCAATCCACCCAAACTAGGATGATTTGTGCCACCAAATTAAAACGTTATGAAATTACAAGTCAGTGTAAAAAAAAACAGTAAAAAAATTACAATTCTAGGTAATTCAAATTTTCAACTGATAAAGCTAGAAAAATTTAACAATCTATAAATGAAAAATTTTCTCGAAGAAAGAATAAACGCAACATTCATTATTTGGTATTTAAAAATAATCTATTTTATTTCTCTAGCATTCTAACTTTTCTTATTTTACGATACAAATTACCTAAAAATCATGTGTACGTTTTTATTTTAATATAATAATATTTCAAAATAAATAATTTCGATATCGTGCACTTCATACAGATTTTAACGAAATATTCTGCAATAATGCGAGCTTAAAATAGTAACATTATTTATTTTCTGAAAATGTTTAATTTCACATATTTGTGTGCTTTAATTCAAACTTTAATGATAATTATTGTTTACCCTCAAAGTTTACCGATATTTTGATTGAACAATAAAGTAAGTATTTGAAATAGTTGCCAAATAAAATGAGTTTTAACAGTTCAATTTCCATAATAATCATACGCAGTTAACAAAAATGGTTGAAATAAAAAAAATATCAAAACAATACAAGCTATGCTAAAACATTTGAGGTCTTTAATTAGTTGGCAAATAATAGTTGAAGGCATGAAATATTTCAGCATATTTTTCATGATCTTATATTTATTTTTCTATTTTTGACGATTTATTTAGTTTCGTTTAAAATAATTATAAAAATCTTTTGAAATAAAACACTTTTTTTTATTTTCTTTTATTTTGAACTTTATTATAATACTTCTCACATCTGCATCCCGGAGTCATTAAACAACATGCTATTTTTTTTAATCAAAACGCGATGTGGATATATGTTTTAAATTTCAATAGTATCACAACGTTTGTGAATCTTAATGGGAATTCAGTATTAAAATATTCGAAATAAAAACTGTTAATTTTTTCACAATAAAATTCATAAAATTAGACTTGTGTTCTATGCTTCCGAAGTACACATATAACGTTTATTTGTCAGACTCATTTAAAACAATTTTTCATTTTAAAGAAAAAAAATAATGAAATAAAAAATAAAACGATTTGAATTTTAGACTATTAGATCTTCTATTCAATACTCTCCAAACAAGACTTTTTCGGCCCAATAAGCGACGCAGTTTTCGAAATTTAATTGGGACATAAATAAGTAACTCACACTTTATGAAAAATTCTGATGAGTTCATGCGAAAGAATAAAATAAAATTAAATACTTCGTGAATTCCGAAATTGTAATAAAATTTTACGGAGAGTCCAAGAATTTTTAGCAGCGGTGATTTATTTTCAAACTTTTTAATTTTTATGAACTTAGGATATTTTCCAGTTCAATATATTTTTTGTTTTATTCTGTATTAAAATGTTAAGGTCACATTGTAAAAAAAGTTGATGGGTGTGATACTGACACACTGATATACTGACAGAAGACTGACAGGAGACTGACAGGAGGTAGCCACGTGACGAAAAAAGATATGTACATAGGAATATGTGCGGACACATTGTAATATGTAGTACATATGTATGTTTTTTTTAGTAAAAAAATGATTGAAATATAATCCGTGCAGTTACGTTGGGGAATGGTCTATTTTATGTTTTAACTTGATTTTACAATACAATACGAGTGAAATATTTTATTTTAATGATTATGTTTATGTATAATTAAGTAATCGGGACTCAATGTCATATCTATGTTAAATTATTTAAAATAATTTCATTTTCTCCCATATCATACCATTCAAAACACAATTTATCTGAGTTCGCAAAGTTGTACTATCATACATTTCTTGAATACCTTGAACTTGTGAAATATAAAAAAAAAAATTTAAAATTAAAAATTAATTGATATATTTGGATATCCCATGCTAGGAAGGCCATTTCGAAGGCAAAGCGACATTTGCTGTTCAGGAATGATTTTCGCAACAGCAAATCCAAGATCTGCATTGAGAAGGACAACATATGTTATATGACGGTCCGTTCTTGTAAATAAATTTTTAATGTTGGGCGTTTAGCCAAAAACAAATTGGTCAGATACCATGATTTAAATAAAATGAGAAAAACCAAATCAATAGAGAATAAAAAGATATTTTTACAAATACAAATTATATGTTATTAGACATTCTGTGTCTCGAAAGGTCAGAGAGCTATATCATCAGTTGATAGCTGCAATTACAGAACACCATAAGTAAGACAAGGTCACTCGCGTTATTGCAAAACACCTGCTATGTTCGCAGAAAGCAAAACAAATGGTTAATGACCTTGAAAATCGTGGTATCGAACTGCAAGTATGAAAGAGTGGACTATTTGTGCTACCAACGAGTCGATCTGGTGTGCTTTCTTACACTAAGCACCGAAACATAGTAAAAGTTGGTTTATTCTCCAGATTCCTCCAGCTAGACATTTAACAGTGTTGACTATTTATTGATTTATTTTTAAATGTACGAGTATTTGTCTTTCCTTTTTTATTTTCTACTTTTAATCAAGTTTTAATTATTATTTGTTTTATTATTACTTTTTTTGTACATTTGATCTTTTATATGTATGTGTCAATTTCGTTTGTGTCACTGATCCGTGTGTAAAGATACGGCGGAACAAAATTAACTCTTATACTGGAAAGAGCTGTAATTTTTTTAATCTTGAAATTTATTGTAATTTTTTTCAGCTGTAGAGTAGAAAAATGCTTTATTAATACACACTACAATGTGCAGAAATTGATAGTATTATTGATTGAAAAAAGTCAATGATGCTAATTTAACGAGAATACTGAAAAAATCATCGTAACCAGCTCTTGATAAGAAATAAATTCATGCTTTAGTAAATCCTTTTGAACAATATGAAACAATCTCAGACTCTTAACGTTCAGCAAGATTATGAATTGCTCGTTCTGAAGAAAACATTGTCCGTGTTAGTGTAAGTGCTCTGGAGTCTCCAGAAAAATTTACTCGAAGGCGCGCTCGACAATAAAATATTTCTTCACACTCTCTTTGACGAATTTTGAAAAAAGATTTACACTTTTTCCTTACAAATTCCAGTTGGTGCAAGAGCTATTGCCAAGAGATCAAAATTAGCGTTCGGTGATCAGTAATGCCTTTCTAAATCTTGCCAGAGAAATTGACAATTTTAGTTAAAAAATATAATGAATGACGTAACATATTTTAACATCAGTGGTCATGGCAAGAAACAAAATTCTCGATTTCATAGAAAGGAAAAATCCACAAATGATAAAAAAAAAACATCATTACGTCCACAAAAAAATTAAGTGTACTGTTCATGAAAATATAGTGTACTGTTCATGAAAATATAGTGTACAGTTCATGAAAAAATTTCATTGGAACTTTTTTTGAAAACGAAAATGCTAAAAGAACGACTGTTACTGGTGAAAATTATCTACAGATGATTTAAAACTTTTCTATGCCTCAAATTGAAAAAGAGAGCGCGGCTTCAACAAGATGACGCAACACCATATACAAAGAAACAACACGAACAAACCATAACCAGGGAGTTAATTTTGCTCCATCTTGTTTGTGTATTATAATATTATATTTTACGTACATATGTATATTGATTTTGTAAGTCTACAGTAGTCTACACGGTATTACCTTAAAATGTGGGGAAAAGTTATATCAATATTATTATATGCAACAGAGATACACACGCTGTAGCATGAAAACATTTTAAAATTCTTCCTTCATATCTCCATTTAGTTAATTACATGACTTGAGAAAAAAACGTTTTCGTGGAAGATGACTTGGATGCCGCAGCAGACACCTGAAGGACAAAAAAGTCAATGTCTCTTGAATATCCATGGTAGAATCACTAGCGGAATGAGAGGAAACCGATATGTTCGTAGAAATTAAGAGTATGTTAGTCATTTGTAGCTGCGTCACAAGTATAGTGGTGGGTGGTGTGCGATAGTCATTAGTAGTGGTGGGTGGTATGCGGTAATCATTCAACTGTTTTTTTAAGGTAATCCACCCACATTAGAATGATTTATGCTCCCCATTAAAGCCAAAAATACTATTAAAAGAGTCAGTTTAATAAGTAAAATTTAGATAAATAACAATTTTAGACAATTATAAGCTTTAACTGGTTGAATTTTAATAATGAACGATCGATTTACTCGTATATACGAGTAAGTGGAAAAAATCGGCGAAGAAAGAAGAAATGCAACATTCATTGGACGCCGCAAATATTTAGTAAATCAAATCTGTCGCTTAAAGGACAACCAAAAAACATATTATCTTAAGTCTTATCATCCAGACCACACTTGCAGTTGTGATCTTCCCCAATACCATACTGTAAAGGTAACTAGCCACCACTCACTGAGCCATCTGCAAGCGACACATACTGACATTTTCATCCTGTTCATTTTCGTATTTAAACCGGGGTTTCAAAGGGATATATTGTTGGATTGATTTGTATCTAAAGCCTTATTTACTCCAGTTAAACCTCAATCTAACGCTTTGATCGGTTAATTATCTCGAATATTTTGACCAAGTTTAACTAAATTTGCAATAAAAAGAAATAATTTAAAATTTGGTATTAAATTTTAAGTCAATGTTTTTTTTGTATCACAAAATGGATTAAGTATGTATGTTGAAAATAAAATCATTTTGAAACGTCTTTGTAAAAATAATTAACGTACAGAGTGTGCTTCACTGCCAGGGAGCTCCTTTGATGAGATATATCTTGGGACGGTTAAAAGGTTTCTTGGATTTGACAAACGAATCAAAAGAGGGTAAATAAATGAACAAGATAAAAAAGCGAAAGATACGGAAATGTCTACTTTAGCTTGGAAACCTCGACAGCCGCAAGTCGGCATTTGGTAAAAGATAGTCCGATTTATTAAGCACACTCGCTTTATTTGCAAGATTTTAGTTTGATAATCTATATAAATAAAAATGTAAATGTTCGTTAATAGAAAATCTCTAATCTCCGAAAGTTCTTCACCAATTGCTTTGAAATTTTGACAAAAGGTTGCATTTGTATACAAGCATGTTTATATTTTTTTTATATACGGTTGTATATAAAAAAGTGTATAAAACAGAATGGGAGCGCCCCCAGCAGCGACACACGCAAACTAAACAATTTTCATTGACAGTTATGTCACATTGCATTTTCGACGTTTCGGAATTAATATTAAATAATTAAATAATAAATATTAAATATCTATATTATTAAAATGTAAATGTTCGTTAATTAAAAATCTCCAATCTCCGAAAGTTCTTCACGGATTGCTTTGAAATTTGGACAGTTTCATTTTCATTTCGAATATTAAATATTAAATAATAAATAATTAAATATTAAATAATTAAATAATAAATATTAAATAATAAATATAAAAAAGTATATAAAACAGACGATATAATGGGAGCGCTCTCTGTTGAACGTAACGGCAACCTAGCTATACTAAATATTTTATGCGTAATTTCGTAAAGTGTGCGTTATTGATGTCTAGCTCTAAAGAATAGTTGTTTTACTTCGTTTTTCAGTGCAATTAGCGGTGAAATTGAATTGTGTTGATTTTAATTTGAATTCAAATTATATCGTGAAATTGACCTCTTGGAGTGACACGGCCATGTGCCTCAGCGAGACGGCATGATGTTGGTATGTATTTTTCTGTATGTTAAGAACGCGAATCCCTAGCCAATGCAACTAACGTAAACTTTTGACAATGTATTTTTATGTTTTATATCGTCGTTTTTAAGGAAAAAGTAATTAATTACCATTTTTGCTCAAAATGAGATTTTTCACAATTTGAATAAAAAACAAATCTCTATCATTCTAAAAGTAAAAAATGGCATTATTTAAGCCAATAGCGAAGTTAGGCCACTAAAAAAATCATTAACTATAAAAATTGATTGTTTGTATGGAAAAAGTCATTATATTACTTGATGAGTTCTTACTTACTAATGATACGCTTGAAGTTGCAATTAATGAATTGTGTGAGATAGACGTTGACAGTGTGTTTGTCATGCAATTTAATTGTTAAGTGGTTTTGTTAAGTTTTGGTGATTTTATTAAATTTTTTTTAGAAAAAGACAGCGTGTGACAAATTTATGTTCATTTTAACATAAATTATATGTTTTTTTTAATTCTACATTGAACATAATCTCAAAATACGAGTATAATGAAATAATTTTTTTACAAGAAACTGTTACTCGATATTAATTAAGCATTGTTAGCCGAAGAAAGTGATCATGAATATTTTGATGACACGATCGGTGATCCGGATGACATGCCCAATCCAACGAATGTGGAATCCATAAACGGATCAACATTAGGAGAAAGTGTTGTTGAGGAGAATATTGTTAACACTGATCCTGTACAAGAACATCAAAATGAGGCATGCTCATCTAGAGTCGCTGACATTCCAGTGACTTTGTCTGAGGAAATCTCAATTGAACGTGGTTTAAGATGGAAGGGTAACCCATCTACGTGGAAAAAAATGTATCAAAGAAAGAAAAGTGAATGCCTTCCCTACGAAACAAAAAAAGGATTAAAACCTGCTAAGTTAACAAAACAAGTGAATTGTGAATTCTGTTGTTTTAAATGTTATTATAATTTGACCGAGAATGATAGAGTTTCGATTTGCAAATCGTATTGGGCATTTAATAATTATAATCGTCAAAAATAATTTATTTTAGCAAATGTACAATCCGTTGAGCCAAACAATTCAATTCAAATAAAGCAAGATCGATTTCAAATACTTATTTTTTGACTACTGGCGGAATTAAGCATCGAGTGTGTCAGAAGTTTTTCGAGAAAACGCTTTCTATAAGTATTGGCCCCGTGAACAAAGCTTTTGAATTCACTACTGCTGAGGACTTTTTTTCAGGAAAAGACAACCGTAGAAACAGTGGTCCGGGAAATAAACATTCTGAAATAATTTTGCGGCGATTGAAGGAACACATTGAAAGTTTTCCTGTGTTGGAATCGCACTACGTGTGAAAATCAAGTAAAAAGCTGTATCTTGACAAAAATTTGTCTATTTTGAAAATGTACGACTTATATAAGGAATTCTCCGAGAAAAATAATTCAAAACGCGTTTCTCAATCAACTTACAGAAACTATTTCTGCAACAATTATAATTATTCCTTTTTTAAACCTAAAAAGGACTCATGTTCTGTCTGCATCAAGTATAAAACAATTAGTGATAAAAATGAGGAAACCGTTCAAATATACCACAACTATTTACGCCGAAGAAATTAATCGAATGCAGCATTGATGAGGAAGGCGAAAAAGTCAATTGGTTAAATATAAAATGTCTGAAATATGAAAAAGTAAATCCAAAACAATTTTCATACAAATATGAGCATAACGGTGCATATAAAAAATAATCATAACCGGTCGAGGAAGACCACGTAACACAGCAGCTGATACGGGTAACACTCTTCTTGTCAAATTGTATGAGAAAATGTTGCCAATCGCAAATGCAAAAAAGAAGGATTTGTTAAAATTGTGTTCTTCAGGAGTGGTGCCGGAAGAATTTCTCAGCTGGTACGCATCTCTACCAGCTGATGATAAAGAAACGATTTGTGATTCATCCAGCGGTTGTGATGATACTTATTATTTGACATAATACTATTTTCTTTTATAAAATCGTTCAATTTTATGCTTAATTTTACTGAACCCTCGAAACCTCTCAAGAAAAATTAAAATTAACTGTGTAAAAAATCATTAAGTGATCTTGCTCAAATATTTCATCTCTAAGGAAAAATCATTAAGTGTTATAACTTATTTTTCTACATCTTTCCTGTATTTCAACAATTTTTTTCTACACATGTAGGTACACACTTTCAAACATGTAGGCCAATACAATAAATCAAACAAGGTAAATATTTTCAATGAAACCAGTATTTTGGATTTTATAGAGAAAAAAATCGTTTTTCTCCATAAAGTCTAAATGCAATTAATGACTTTTTCCTTAACAACGACGATATGTATGTTTTATGTGTATGTTTTATACATTTGTATGTTTATACATTTGAACTATTAAAAGTTTCACGTGTTTCATGCAACTAACGTAAACTTTTGACAAACGTTACCTTTGATTTTAACGAACTGCCACATTTTTGCTAATTTGTAACAAGATGTATTAATTTGTTATTATTGTAAGTTTTTTGTAATGTATTTACCTAAATAACTTGCTATTTATTAGAATCGAGCCTTATATTAAAGTCGAAATAATAATTAAAATTACTGAACGTCGTTACAAGGCATTGTTTGCAATCATATTGACCGCCTGCTCTCCTTCATGTCCAACAGAGTTATGGGAGAAATATAAATCGCACATAGCTGAAGATATTTTCCGTCGAATACGCGAGGAAAATTCAAATATGAACATGGAGTTCTCTACAACTACAACGAAGCGTTGATAATGACTGAAGATTTGTGCTTAGAAATCGCAAACAAAGTTCTCAATATGTTTTTGTTATAACTTTCTTTCTTCTTTTTCAGTGCGATCGATTTGCTTTAGTTCATCAAAATAATGCCTCGCAGAAGATCAAACTTAGGTCGTCGCACTCGCGGAGCCGAAACAGTGCGACGAGTAATTGCAAATCAAACTGAGGAAGAACGGGATTGATCTGTGTCGATTGATCACGCAATACTCAACATTGCTCATTTACAGGTTAGTCACTTAGCATTTTCAATGTCTCCGATTCTTTCATTTCGTTTTTTTTAAATCAAATTCGTGCATTGTTTGCAATCATATTGACCGCCTGCTCTCCTTTATGTTCAACAGAGTTATGGGAGAAATATAAATCGCACATAGTTGAATAAGTTTTCCGTCGAATACGCGAGGAAAATTCAAATATGAGCATGGATTTCTCAGCAGAAATCTATAACGAAGCGTTGATAATGATTGAAGATTTGTGCTTAGAAATCGCAAACAAAGTTCTCAATCAATTGGGAATGCCATCACCGAATCAATCTGCTGCTACTTCGTTCGATGTAGAATTGCGTCGTGAATAAAATTATAACACGAGTGATCTTTTGTCGTATGTGCAATCAAATATTCCCAAGCTAACGTTTGAGCAAAAAGCCATTTAGGATCAAATAATGCAAACTGTCAATAATGGGGTTGGAGAAATCTCCTGTGTCAATAAATAATTATGTAAATGTTCGTATGTTAAACCCACGTGCAACATTTCCACAGCATCCAGCTTCCACGTGCAGCTCCCACGTGCAACTCCCACGTGCAACTCCCACGTGCAACTCCCATGTGCAACTCCCACGTGCAAGCTCCCACGTACATTTTCAAAGCATCCGGCATGGGAAAAGTATTGTAGAAATGTAAACTTATTGCTTGGGAGGAATGCACAATGGCACACAAAAAATCGCTCGAGGCTCTTGATCGATCATTGCAAGATTGGCGTGGAAACATCAGACCATTTGGGAACGCATTAATATTGTTTGCAGGAGATTTCAGGCAAACATTACCTGTAATTCCTCGATTGACACCGGCGGACGAAATAAATGCTTGCCTGAAATACTCTACTATACTTTGTGGCGACACGTTATTATTTTTGTTTTTAGTTCGTGTTTTTCCCTTTTTTAATGTTTCGCAATTTTATGTGTTTTTGTTATAACTTTCTTTCTTCTTTTTCAGTGCAATCGATCTGCTTTAGTTCATCAAAATAATGCATCGCAGAAGATCAAATTTAGGTCGTCAGCGAACGAGCGAAACATACAAATAATGGCTCAAATACGTGCCGAGGAAGCAGCAGAGCGACGTGCAGCCAGACTTGAGGATGCACGGTTGCGAGCACGGCGATCACGTTCTGCAGCTTCAGATCTGCTTCGTTCTCAACAGAATGAACGCGACAGGCTGAGAGTGGCTGAAAGACGTCAAAAATATTGTATGCCCACAAGCATTGTGAAATTAAACATATTAGAAACGTGTGCTTTCTCTTTTCTTTCTTTTCCATTTAACCAGACTTAGCCACAGCAACGCGTGGCCGGGTACAGCTAGTATCTTTTATAAATGTATAATTTAAAATATCACTCTTATTTTTTAGTTAAAATTATTGGTGGTATAATAAAGATACCGATGTAACATAAGATTTGAGCCTTTTCCCGTTATTTAACATATAGGTTGTCCCAAAAAAATATAAGCATACTTTTACATGGTGCCATTTACTTGATCTTGTTGCAGAAATATGAGGAGCTTAGAAATGAGGAGGATTTTTATTTCTAGCTAGATGGTGCACCTTCCCATAACCGCTGTGATATGAGGGTCTACTTGGATGAAAATTTGCTGAACAAATAGATTGGACGTTAAGGTAGCATTAAATACCCCCCGTACTCCTCAGACAATGAACTTTTTTTATAAAAAGTTTTCAAAAATAAAGTTAATGACATAAAACTGGCAACAGTTAATTAAGAGAAGCCGTTGAAAGAGAATGCACCCAAATAATGAAATAAATTATTCGTGATGTTTGCAACTCCGCGTTATCAGCAGTGCGTGGACTAGAACCGCCATCAATTATAACACTTGTGATTATTAAAATAATTCTATGTCTCTCTTCTTTAATTTGCAGCTTAAATCATATACGAGGTTCGATATAAAAAGAACGAGGATTTTTAGTCACGTTGGCGACACTGTCTGTGATGTGCATTTCAATTTTCAGCCATATTGGATATACAAATTATGATTGACAGGTAAGTATTTCCAACGCATTTTGACACGTTTACAAATTTTTCATTTTAAAAATGACTAGACATTTTTTAGGTTCAACGCTGTTTGCGTGAGGCAAATCGATGAAAATGATCAGAATCGTAGGCAAACAACTGCTGAATTTTGCACCACAATAATGCATCGGCTCACCCTTCACTACTTATTCGTGAATTTTTAGCCCAAACCATCACCGTCTTGATGCCGCAGTCACCATATTCACCAGATATGTCTCCCTGTGACCATTCCTGTTGCCGAAGATAAAGAAGATATTAAAAAGACAATGTTTTTGTTTTACGACCATAGAGGAGATCGCTGGATAAGCTAAAAGTTATTCTAAAAAGTACGTTTCAAAAATATTTTGCAGATTGGAAAAACGTTGGCATGTGATAAGTGTATTTTATCCTATGGGGACTACTTTGAAGGGGACAATATTAATAATACACATACGTACATATCGTCACGCCATATCTCTATCAGGGTATACAGAGAGGACAGATCGCCAGACTTTCCTATCTCGACAAACCTCCTTCGCTTTTTCCATATCTATAGAACTTCTACGATTTATCTGACTTTCTACGTTTCATTCTTTCAGAATATCCCTAACTTGATACAACCACACTTTCCTTAGTCTTGCTCACACACGCCTTCCACTCGCATATCATATGCACTACATCTGTTTTATTACAGTTTTTCCCTCATTTGTTCCACATGCCCAAGCCATCTTAACGTGCTCTTCTTCATCTTACTCAACACATCAACCTTAAGTTCACATTCATCCCTTATCACTTAATTCCATATTCCATCGTGTATTGTCACTCCGTGTATTTTTCTCAATGCACGTATTTCTCCAACATTTTTTCGGCTCCTCTCAGTATTTTTCTAGTTCTTCGTTTCACTTTCATACATCAGAGTTATGCCACCAAAATGCTAATAATATTAATGATTAAACAAATTCTTTTTGTTAAAAAAAATCTCATTACTTTTAAATCAAACATTATATACTTCTTAATTAATACCGAATTAATAATAATTTAAAATGTGTTGATACATTTTTTGCACACCCTGTCTCGTTTATTACTAACAGGCAAAATATCAAACATCTTAATTGACATAATTTTTAAAAGTATCTGACATTATCTTGCATCCAGCATCCCAATACACTATGTTAAGTGTTGTCCAATCTCAGGGTGGCTGATTATGCTCGATCACGAGGGATTGCATATATATTGTATTGTATTATACTTTCGTTATATACAGTACAACCTGGTGGGGTGACTGCCTTGTGGCAATATTTTCCAACCAACTAGAAATATGTTAAAGCGGCCTTAAGTAAAAACCAGACTGGAATCATTTCCAAAAATCTGAGCTTCAACGAGAATCGAACCCGCAACTCTAGGTTGTGAGAAAAGCGCCTTACCAACTACGGAGGTCGTCGTCTTATATTCAAATAAATAAAATGACAATAAATGTAAGTTTTAGGAATAATAATTAATTATTGTATGCATTTACTCAACCAAAATATAACTGTTTCGTCGTGTACAATTTTTAATTAAATACCAAATATAAACGAAATAAATAAAAAAATATAGAAAAGCATATATGGTAAAGTGAGTCATAACGAAATGTCAGATTGCTTTTTAACGAAATGGAAAATTTCGGGTTCAACCCGTTGTATTCAAGGAAATAGGGCAGCCGGAAAAAATATTTCACTTAGGTACGTTTTCTGATTCTAGGTAGAGATTAGTACCCTTCTCGGATGAGGAGTGTCTTAAACGTTTTATCGGAAAAGCTTTTCAAGTATAAAAAATATTTTTATCGACTTGAATGTTACGTATGCTATTATCCAGGTTGATTGATATATTAACAGGGACGCAACAGCCCTAAGTAGATCGGGCTACAGGAGCAATCCTCGCCATTCCCTTCGGTTATCAGCTGCAGTTTTCCAATTGTATATTATCATTGGGTGTGCATCTTGGGTCACTCCGTCATTTAGTTTGAACTTGGGTCTCTACAAACTTCACTTCCATACATCAAAGTGAGCACTAATAAGCAATTATTTATTGTCATTATACTACTTTCGATAGAACGCCATTGTTGTATATTACGTTAAGTGCTCTATTTATCTTGTTTCCTGTCGTTATTTTTCATTCAATGTCTCTCAACTTGCCCATCGCACATTAGCACACTATCCCGATAACAGAATTTGTCTGTCTGTCAAGTTTATATTATATTATATAATTTTGTATGGAGTATGTCATAATAATAAGCCACTCAATTTAGTTTGTCTTTAAGTTTTCTTCAATTTAAACAAGGTTGTTTTACATTAACTCTACCATAATGGAAACGTACCTCCCTTAGCAAGGAGTCTCTGGGAGGTTCCGCATGCATATCCCAGATGTTCTGTTTTTTTACTCTTTATATGTGTATTATACGATATGGAGATATGATATGGAACATTAATCAGTCCCATATCATATCTCCTGTTATATGATATGGGACTGATTAATGATATTATATAAAGGAGTTGTTCTCAACATTACAACCCTTTTATATAAAACACATCGTTTTATATAAAGGAGTTGTTCTCAACATTACAACTTATTTATATAATACATATGGTATTATATAAAGGAGTTGTTCTCAACATTACAACTTCTTTATATAATACATATGGTATTATATAAAGGAGCTGTTCTCAACATTACAACTGCTTTATATAATACGAGTACATATGGTATTATATAAAGGAGCTGTTCTCAACATTACAACTACTTTATATAATACATTTGGTATTATATAAATGAGTTGTAATGTTGATAATATATCATATGCACTGTCATTTAATTGATTTAATATATTTAAATCGCATATCACAACGTTTTAAGATAACACACTGGTTCTGCAAGTTGGTAGATATAAAAACCAAGTGCCTTTAATATCGTGAGATGGTTGAAATTAAATTACAGTACTTTTATAAATAATGTCGCAGGAGCTTTTGCAACCTTGTTTTGACCTTCTGAAATTGTATACCCTCAAAAGTTCAACTTGTGTGTAGGTTTGGAAATATATCGAATAAGCCACTGCCCACTCTTGTATACAACACTAAATATTTTACTCTTATTAACCCAAAAAGTACTTGAAGTGATGGTATGTACAAGGCGCAGGTATAAACTGATAACAGTTATCGAATAACACGGTGCTTTGAAAACTAAAACCAATTACGCTTTACAGTATATTTCGCGAATTTTATTTTTGATGCCCAACAGGCGGAAAATAAAAATATGTAAATGTTATTTTTTTGTTTTATATTTTCCGAAAATTCTCCAAATTTACCAATCAAAGGCTATCAGTTTCTTGAGCTTGTCAAGTGTTTACATACTGACATATCAATTCCCTTTCCAATTGTTTTTTCAAAGAGTATATTGCGTCAGTCCCAAATAAAACAGAATCTAGGCCAGCCTCTTGAAGGCTGTAAGAAAAATGTCAAGCACACTTTGCAACTACCAAATTACTTTTTTATCTTTTTTCGAAGGTATTTTGAAAGTCATTGAAATTCGATGTATCGGAACTGGACAAAGCAAAGTTTTAAACTATAGTATTGTAGAAATAACGATATTCATATAAACGGAGTTGATATTGCAGGAGAAATAACAAAAACATATTTTGTCCTGGTGTTTTTTATTCAGACGGAATAACACTTTGACAATTTCACTAAACCTTTTTTTAATATAAAACAAAGCTTTGTGATACAATTTCTATTTTTTTTTATTAAAAACCTGTTATTTCGGATGAAACGTTTTGAGAAAAAATAAGAATCTCTCGCATCCGAGAAGTAAATAAAATTGAAGATGTAAGAAAAGGAGCGAAGGCATTTTTTCAAACTAAAGTAAATTGCTTTGCTCTGTGGAAGGAGTCAATGGCGAGATAATGTTGAAATAATGAAACGAGTCCAACATATAGCGATGTACAGCAAATTAGCTGGTTGCTAGTCCCTTAGAATACAGAATTAAAGCTATGAGTTTAGACCATAAGAGAGGGAATCTTGATAAAACAAATAACACGTCAAAATATAGAAGAAAATAAAAAAAAAAACATAAATTATTCAAGTCAATATCAACCATTTTGTACTAGTTATATAAGTCAACATCAACCATTGTACTAGTTATACAAGTCAACATCAACCATTTTATATAAACTGAAGGATGAATGCCTTCGTGATGCATGTCCATTTATTTGTCAATCGTCAACATGATCAATCAATGTAAGGGTCTAAAAAATCCCGGAATCGATGAAAAACTCTTTTGCTATCAAACTTAAAGTGATCCCTTTTAGTCCTCTGCAAAAAACTCAGTATGAAATGCAATAGTAAGTAAGTTGTAGTCTAGTTGGTAAGATGCCGTCTTCCGAACCAGTGGTTGCGGATTCGATTCATAAATTACTTCTTATGTAACATAAGTGACATTTTTACCTAGTATTTTGTAATTTTATTTATTGAAATTCTCCTCGGCAGATTTATTAAAGTTAAGAACGTGGTCAGCTGTTTCTTAGTAGATTTTTGTACATTGATGAGTTTTATTTGTGTTGATTTCTTGGCAAAGGAAACATGTTTTACCGGTTGTCCCCTATTTGATTTTTCACAGACAGTAGCAGATCTTTTAAATAAAATTAAACATGATACTTGACACCGATGGGAATTGTGTGGGATATAATTGGTGTAATTAAAGGCTCTAGATATAAATCAATGAAACAATCTATCCCTTTGAGACCACGGTTTTATATAATAAGAATGAACAAGATGGAAGTGTCTGTCCATGTGTCGCTGGCGGACGGGCCACTGCGTTTGGTGGCTAGTCATCTTCACAGAATGGGTATTGTGGAGAATCCCGGTTGCGAGTGTAGTCTGGACGATGAAACTATAGACTATGTATTTTTCGGTTGCCCTTTGAGAGACAGATTTAGATACTTAAAACCATATCTTCACTGCGTCCTATGAATGTTGCTATTAATCTTTCTTCGTGGAAATTTTCCTCTTTTAGATCGATTGTTAAATTTTTGAAGCTTGATTTGTTGAAACAAAATTATCTAGATTTGTGATTTTTTAAAAATTACTTTTATTATACTTACTCATATAATTGCACACCGGATTTAATTTGGTGGCACAAATCATCCTAGTTTGGGTAGATGGCCTATTTAAAAAAATGAGTGTTTATTAAAATATGCATATAAAAATATGGCCCGAATTTAGTTGATTGAATTCAAATTAAATATATTAATATCCGTACCATATAATTAAAAAAAAATACAAGGTAGAATAGCGACCTCCGTGGCCTAGTTGGCTAGACCCCAGTCTTTCATTTCGGGGGTTGCAGGCTCGGTTGCCGTTGGAAACCAAATTTTATTAAAAATGGTTTGTAGCCTGTTTTCACTTAAGGCCTCTTTAACATCTGTCTGGTTAGTTGAAAGAGATGACCACATGCAAACAAGCCCACCACGTTATACTGTGTACAACAAAAGTTTTATAATATGCATTTGCTTTCTTGATCTTTGTAAGATGTTCGATCGTGTTTCACATCACGTATTGTGGGAAAAAAACTTAAGGAGAGGAACATACCGAAGATAATGTTAAATGTTTTTTCCAGAGAGTATGCTCAATAAGAGAATTTTGTTCGCTCAGGAAATAAATACTCCCAATCCATGTGTTTATGCATCGGTTTAAAACAAGGATGCTGTTTACCACCAATATTAGTGAATATGGATGATTTAAACCTTCGTCTGAGGGAAGCAAAAGCTGAAGTTTAATAAAGTGACTAATGCGTGAATCACATAAGCTACATGGATGAATTAGTTCTTCTTTCACCATCTATAAATGGATAGAGAATTCTTATTACAGAATGTGAAAAGTATGCCTCAAAACACAACATGATATACAATATCATTGTTTATCGTTAAGGCGTTAACACTGTGGAGGTTTGAAGACAGTGTAATTTGTTTAGTTAAACATTGTTTTTTCCACTCACTGGTTTAACTCTTCCGGTTTCAAGGTTTTCCCTTCATTATTAGGGGAGTACAAACAAGACTGTCACATTCAAACTGGCATCTACATACCAAACGCATTTAACGGTAAAAAAAATAGGTTGGAGATTGTGGGTGCAGCGAGGCATTCGACAAGTAGCGGTGAGATCTTGAGAACGTATGTAACATATATTACCAGAGGTTCATCCTAATGCTCTGACTATGATATTTCCAGGGCCGCATATATACTATTCAATTTTGTAAATATATTGTAACGTAGTTATCTTTTTCAAAGAATCTCTTTACGAAGTCTTGAGTTAAAATCAAACTGAAACGTTTTCTTTAATAAAAAAATGGGTATCAACGAGAATCGAATCTGTCAATCCAAGGTTGGATGTCTGACGTCTTACCAACTAGAACACGGAGACCGTGTTACATGGGAAAGAAATTTTGAAATTGTAAATCACATAAGAAAGATAGGAAAATTTTATATGCTTCACAGAATAAGTATTTTGAATATCAGACTGATTTTGATTTTCATCGCAAAGATAGCGATTACTAAGGAGAATTTCGCATTGATTTTGTATAATTATTATGTTGTTAGTGTTTAATTAAAGTGTATAGAAATTCTAGCTAATTGTAGATATTAAGTATTCTGTTTAGTTTTGTATCTGAATACGAGTAATATGTTCTAGTATTGATTGGAAATATTCAATGTTTATCGTTCTGATTAATTGAGAAATGCCAATAAACTTTATTTAACAATATTCAGACACATAATTATAAATCAATTTATAAATTGTGATATAGCGCCGTTTTCTAGTAACATTTCACTTTAAGAAGGCTTTGTTTTTCAATTTATAAAAGGTCAAAGATTTTAAACATTTGAAAAAGTTTATTTGCGCTACTAATTGTAATAAGGTAATGACTTCTAATAGTGAGTTTCTTTTACCAAGATTTAAATTATTAATAAAACGTCCATTATTCACCAGACTTAAGGCATCGTAAATGTTGCCTTTAATATTTTGGTTGAAAGGTTAAGTGGGACTGGTTGATAAAAAAATGAGACAAGTTGAAAAAAGTCAACACATTAATAAGCAAATTTTTTTGATAAATAATTAGCTTGTAAATTTACCTTAATGAGATATTCTGTTTTGTTAGTATTGTGTTGAAAAGATATATAAGTTTTTGTATTTTTTACAATTAGTTGTAAATTCCTATTTTTTTCGACTGAAAATTTTGGTTTTTCATATTAATTATTATAATAAGAATCAACATATTTTTTCCC
Organism: Odontocerum albicorne; assembly: GCA_949825065.1. NCBI lineage: Eukaryota > Metazoa > Arthropoda > Insecta > Trichoptera > Odontoceridae > Odontocerum > Odontocerum albicorne. Next base: position 33,821,637 of record OX463845.1, on the reverse strand, counting down.
CGCTTAGAGGATAAATTCAAATAATTATTTGGCAGGTTTCGATGTTAATATAATCTTCAAATGACACAATTAAATGGGAAAAAAGTGTTTCTAAGAATAATAGCTTACAACACGATGTTTTGCTCTGTGGACCACTTTTTTTTTAAGTGCTTAAGGCATATTTTACATGGTGTGTAGGACATATTACATGCTATGGAAATGTCAAAAAGGTTAACATATATTTATTTGACGTGAAAGGTCAAGAAAACTGGAACGAAATATCATGAAGAATTGGGGTGGCCCAAAATTTATTCGTGTAAATTTGTATAACGCCTCTGTCGAATTTGATATTGACAAAATATTATAAGAGATTATTATGTTAAATTTATTAAGTCGATAACCTAAAACTGTTTGAATAAATAGTAAATAATTTTATAAAGGTGTGTAGTATTTGATGGTTGTTTGCCAGGGACACATAATTTACTTACAGCTTCTGAAAATATGAATATAAAATATTATGTGCGTTTATGGTTTTTAAAGAGATTATTTTGAATCGTATCGTAAAACGAATGTCGTACTTTGTGTTTTATGCTAATATAATTTATAACAAATGAAATAACTATGCTAAAAAGCATATTTGACTTAAATTCCTTAAATTCCGATTGTTTTATATTTTTAATTATAAAATAAGATTTATGGTCAATAGAATTTTCAAATAAATAACGTTACTCACAGATAAAAACTTAAAATTCCATTGATCATTTAATCTTTTTATTCGAGCGCATTTATATGGATGTATTTGCTGTACTATGGATAAATTTGCTTATTCTATGGATGAAATTGCTTATTTAAACACATATCTATAGAAACTTATTGGCTTTCTTACATTGAATAGTTTACTTACCTATAGAAAAATTCTATTTTCATACGAGTATTGAATCAGTTGAAATTGTAATATTTAATTGCAAAATCGTATGTTTTTTCTTAAATAAATCAAATCATCCCATTATGAAAAGAGTGAAAAGTAGAAAATATCAGAAGTTTTTTTTATTACGAAAGAGCAGTTTTTTTATATACGCCCATTCAAATTTATTACTTTCATATAACCTTAAACGAAATACTTTTATGGATTATCTTGGAGTTAATGTAAAATATATTGCTTGAAAATAAAAAAAGTAGATTGTAATATACAAAATAAAAAAGTAAATGGCAATATACAAAATAAAAAAGAAAATGGTAATATACAAAATAAAATATTTGTGGGTTTTTGACATATCAAATTTTTCCGAAAAGAAATGAACGATTTAGATGATAACCTTAAGAGAAAATAATTTGATTCTCCTTTTAACAGTAGATATTATAGGAAAGGATATCTTTATAATGGCTCTATTTTATCCTTTTTCTCCTCGAGGCGTAAAATGCCTTTGTTAGGAGTTCCTTTGGGAAGTTTTTATGAAATGATAAGGATTTAACTTACCTTTGTGAAGTGATTTCGTCATATCGTCTTTCAGAATATACTTTCAGTTGTTTAAAATGTGATTTGCGAGGAGAAAAAAAATGATTGGGATCATATTTCAATTTACACACAGATTGTGGATCTTGAAGAAAAGATAACTGGAATATTTCTTAGAATGGATTATTTACGAATTTTGATTGAAAAAATAATGAACGTATTGAATTCCATGACGGATTGTTTAATTCATATTCACTTGCAACTTGATTTATTTTTGAGTTCTACGAATATTTTAAGGGCTTTTTTTGATGAGTGAGAAACAATGACCCAAATGAATTGTTCGGCCTGAATACTAAATACTTTAAAATATTATGATTTGTATTCAGAGTCAGACTTGAAACCACGTGATTTCCTTATTTAAGGAAACTTTGACAAATTTATACAAAAATTATGTTTAAATACTTATTTCTTCAGTAAAAAGAGTCATGCTTTAGATATTGGTGTTAAGGTCGGACTATGAATTCGGGCTCATAAGTACGAGTATTTTAGTCAATCGGACCATTCTTAATGAAAGTGAAATAAAATAGTTCGTAAGATGTTTTAAATTTAATCAACTGAGTGTAAAAAAACAATGATTAAATCAACATTTTTACATTTTTGTTGAAAATTATTCAATTAATTTTAAAACAAAGAAATGTATAATATATCATAATAACTTTGTTAAATGACTTTCTGATATTGACATTTTCTATATCACAGTAAATAAATTAAATACATTTAAAAAACTTTAAAAAAATAAGAAAAATCTTGTTAATATCCATATTATTTAATGTATTTGAAATGAACTTGTATAAAATATTAATCAAAATGAAAAAATAAAAGTAATTGAATGCTTTTGAATAAACTTTTTCTGATCTAAAAAATACTCGTAAAAATAATTTCAGTGATACCGTTCATTCAACCCCCAAATATTTTTGTTAAATTTGTAGTTCTCATAATATGGTGGCAATATTTTTGATTTGGGTTATAAAATTACACCAACACAGTATAAACTTGTGAAGTCACATTGTAATATGTATAGTGAAAAGGCTGAACAGTTCTAGGGAGGACATATTATCGTTTGAAACCAGCTTGCCTCCCCACAAGCATAAAAATGTATTCGTACATTCATCCAGGAGCTACACCAGAAAATAAAAATGTTTTTTGATTTTAGGATTTATTGATTAGTTAACAAACAATATCATAGTCAAAGAAAGATACTCGTAGTCTTGGAAACTGATTGATAAATATTCATGCAACAATATCATAGTCAAAGAAAAATACTCGTAGTTTCGAAAACTGATTGATGACTAAATATTCATGTAACAATATCATAGTCAAAGAAAGATACTCGTAGTCTCGGAAACTGATTGATAAATTAAAGAAAACTAAATATGGTTCTTATCCGAAAGTAGTGACATAGTACTAGTGAACAGGCACAGAAGGTAAGTGTATATTTATTTATTTAACAATTTCAAGCAAATGCAGCTGACGAAGATATATCTTTATCATTTCTTTCAAGGGATTTGTTTCATAATTATTATCGGTATATATGACCGTGCCCTTGATTAAGTACATGAAAATAATTATAAGAAGAAATAATAATAATAAAGAAGAAGAGACACAATAATAAATATCTATATATGTTCAAAAAACTTATTTGGTAAGAAAAACGCGAAAAACTTATCAAGAGAAAACGAGGTGAATTTTTTTTGCAGATCTTTTGATATGTGATAGTTATACATTCGATGGAGTGAAGTTTATGTACGTTGGATTATATTATATGACACGTTGTATACAGTATGACCCAGCGGGCTTATCATCCTGTGGAAATCTTTTCCAAGCAATCAAAAATATGTGAACAAGATTTGTTCGTGCTCCCCCTGATGATGAGGTGAAAGTCTTGAAACCGGTAGGGTTATACGGTTGCATAAAATGGAATAAACAATGTTTGATAAAACAAATTACAATATTGATAAAGACTTCTATCTAGTTGAGGCAGAAATATTTTTACAAATTCGAGCCGAATGAAACGCAAAATATGATATGAGATGCGTTGGAATACAAAGGATTCCACCATCACTAGTTTGAAGTAATAATTTATGCCCAGAAAGAAAATTTATTCTTTCACCCAGATACTGAGAATATACAGGATAGTTCAATACTGCAAGTTTATCAACTAGAGCTGATAGATACTGAGAATATACAGGATAGTTCAATACTCCAAGTGTATCAACTAGAGCTGATAGATACTGAGAATATACAGGATAGTTCAATACTCCAAGTGAATCAACTAGAGCTGAAAGATACTGAGAATATACAGGATAGTTTAATACTCCAAGTGTATCAACTAGAGCTGATAGAAAACGTGTTGTTTCATTGTATTTTAAAATGTTAAAAAATGAATATCGCGTGGATATCAAGTTTCTTTCAAAAGAAGGGGAAAACATTGAAAAAAATTGTAGTAACAATTGCAGTAGTCACATAAGAAATTTGAAAGTAGGTTATTTTGTTAACTATTTTATTCTTTGTAATTCGTTCATCAAATACTGTTTATTCCACTTTGTGTAACGGTACAACCCTACCAGTTTCAAGGTTTTCACCTCATCATCAGCTCCCCATATGATGAGGTGAAAACCTTGAAACCGGTAGGGTTTGATCAAACAAATTACAATGTCTTTAAACCTCCACAATGTCAATGCCTTAACTATAAATAATATTTAATTCTATTATAATGTACTATACAATTCAAAATTTTAATTTAAACGAATATAATTTCTCACATATTTAAATAATAAAATACCATTTTTTACAATAATTTACTAAAAAATAAAAATATAAATAAATAACTTTGGCACATTGATTTTAATATTTCTGAATGTGGCTCTGGCTAAAACTGAACATAATACCCAATTTTCCCCTGCCTGGTCAAAGGGCAAAGTTTTGCCAGGAAAATTAGTTTTGTTAAGGAAATACCTCGGCTTTCAGATCGCATTTGTGATTGATACAAATTAACTTGAACGAGTCAAGTGAGTGCGTCATAAAGAAACTCCTTCAAAAAGAATACAAAGAAAGTAAATAGATCCTTAAATGTAGGTAATAAACGATACTGTAATAAAAATAAGTGGATTGCAGTTCAAGTTTTTTTAATTTGAAATGTTCAAAAATCAGTTAACAAAAGTCTAAAATAATAATCATCACATCATCAATACGCCACGTTCGTATTGTTGTATGCAGAGAGTATAGATATATGGTATACTGTATCCTATCCTGGCTCACATATTTCGCTCTGCCACGTCCATAAAACTCGTCATGCATGTTATCTCCTACTATAAACGCTTGCTTTTTCTAAATTTGATTTATAAAGTTGTGCCGTGTTTTTCTTGCTCTTCTCAAACTTGTTTTACCTTCTATGCTACATGTACAAATTATTTTTGTTAATCTTTCCTCATTTATTCTTTCTACATGGCCGGACCATGTTAATACCTAGTTTTTCATCGAAAGCATTTCATTTTCTTTCAATCAATATTCTTTTCTAATGTCTTAATTCTTATTCTATGATGCATTGTTTTTCTACACATTGTTTGCAACGTTTTCATTTCGACCGCATTTATCTTACTTTCATCATGTTTTTGCCACATTGAAGATTTGTTTTATTTACCATTGCACCATGCTATAATATTTAGTAATACATTTTTTCACAAATAATTTTAATCCCCGCTATATGGGTTTCTACCTCTTATCTTCATGTTTTCTTCAGGCTCTCTTCAGGTGAAGTAACCCAAGTTTATTACGACAGCAACGCTTTGATACAACTGGTGTCATGTTTCATTGGAAATATCTGTGTTTTTTTAGTGTCATATTTAATTGGAAATGTCCGTGGTGTTTTAACCCAAAGGAAATAAATATGGAGCGATTTTTTTTAACCTTTGTATCTCTAAAGATTTTCAATTAATTCCGACTTATGTAATATTTTAGTTGTGATTCATTTCTATAGCGTGTTTTGCAAATTATGTAACGTTATTATAGCATAGATAACGCATATGTTTTATATTATTCTGCCAATGTTCTTCTGTGTTATTCCAGTATATGTATTTCAACTAGGAGATTATATTTGTTCAACGCTACATGTTTTCATTTCGACCTTATTTATCTTACTTTCATCACGTTTTGGTCACATTCAAGATATTTTCTTTATTTACCTGTAACACAAAGAGTATCTGCTACTAGTATGTTTATTCGCAAGGAAGAATATCTGTCAGGATTCTTCTTTTACTGCTAGGCGGTGCCGAGAATATATCCATAGTGTTATTCAGTAGGTTCAATATTTTTATACCACGTGTGGCTGAGTGCTTAGCTATGATATTCGTTTAGTAAGTTGGATCAGATAGTGATTCCTTGCACGTTTATATTTATCGGGGACATATAAACTCATTGCTTCAAGTATCAAGGGACTGTCAAAACTACCTTCAAGTACCTTCAATATAAATATCGCAACCTTCTTATTTCGAGGCTTATATAATTGCGCATCGTGAACTTGCATGTCCTAATTTTGGGACAACGATTCTGTTATGATAATAAACTTTGCCTCTATGGAAATGTCCGGTAGATAAACAAATGACCCACCATTAACTCTATTGCTGCTGCTCTTTCAATTTTGCATTTTGCGTGGCCATCCGATGTGATCGTGTAAAATAAAACAAAAACATTAATTACATAAAAAAAATGTATGGAATGGTAATGAAAATAAAATTTGTATTGATTTATTACTTGGCATATTTAATTATATTTTGCTTTGCATATTGTGTATAACTTATGTATCAAAAGATGAGATATTTCAGTAAAAATATTTAATTGGATATATTTGACAATCCTCTTGGTGTGATTTCCAATTCATATTTATTTTTAATTAGAATGATTTGACAATAAATTTTAACTTAAGTGACTTGGCTGTTTCGCTTTATATAAGTATTGTCAAACTGTATTGTCTAATTTTTTAAACATTTAAGTGTTAAATGTTTAAAATTGGAGCTCTACAATATATCAAATCAATTTACATTTATTTCTTTAATTATTCATTCATTTTTAAAAGCCGCAATCTTTACAAATAATCAAAATGCAATAAAGACTATACGCAAAATAAAATCAATAGAATAAAAAAAATTTACAGCAATCAAATAAAGTTTAAACACGTCACATAACAAAATATGGAAATCAATAAGAACATTGAAAAAATAAAAATTTTAATACATTGTCAAAACATAGATTTTTTTAGTAAGCGATAGAAAACCCTTCGTATGTAAAAAAACTAGTGTAAAATGTTTTTTTGCTATACTGGTTTTTAAATTTCATACATAATATACTCGTTTATGACAATATTTAAAAATTTAGAACACTTTAATAGAAAGGAAGCTAATCAAATTTGTTGTAAACAATTTTGTTAAACTTGAAAAGTAAAGTAAAAAGTTTTCACACCTCATTTAAGTACAATAACATCAGCTCAGGGGATCTCTTTTCTTCCCAAACAAGACTTTTGTGTGCAGAGAAAATGAAAAGTTGTGAAGATTTACAAACCTTCTGGGAACTATTTCATATTGCTTAACTCCGGAGGTTAAATCATTTTCAGAAACAAGGTGAGCAAAGTAACTGTTTTAAATATCGTTTAATTTCGAATGAATTGTGGTAGACAAAAATGACTAAGCAGTGAACTTTGTTGTCAGTTTTTCTAATATAATGGGTAATCTCATTCGTTTGATATGTCCAAACCACTGACACGGGGTTTTTTCATCCCTTCTTAACATGCCAATATTTATTTGGCTCTCATTCACTTTTAGTAACTAACTACATTTCTTATTCTGTTATACATTGACAAATGCATTTTTTAATATTAATCTGAAAATGAACTGTAAATTTTAGGGTTAAAATGCATATCAATGTGAAACAATAACATTGTTCCATTTATATATAAATTAACATGATTTTTTCAGTTTTCTCGTTTGCGCAAAGTGATTTTGATGTTGATCATTCAAACAAATCCTTTCGTTTGTCACTGGGTCACATCCATCTGCAAATCTAATCTTTCAAATAAAGATTAAAATCAGAAAAAAGAAAACATATACAAAAGATTTTCCTATCAAGGCAAGAAAGACTAGTCAATAAAGGCATCAATTGAGAAAATTAACTGAATTAATCGAAAATTTAAAAGAAAATTTACATTTTGAACATATTTTACTAAACATACATTTGCCAATATATTGTACCTAGTCAAAGATGAATATCGAAACCAGCATCTATTACAAGTGAAATGAGGCATTCAGGAAATAAAAATGCTAAATTGTATATATTCATTGATCAAATATGACACCACCACGGTGCACCAGCATGTCAAAAACATGAAGCTTCATCTGTAAAATACGTAAAAATCATCCAAAGAGATCTCCCTAGATGTAAAATAAAATACCTTTCCACGTTTATAATACGTATATTTTTACAGAATGTCTTTTTTTATATAAAAGGTAAAACACTGAAGAAAAAACTTTACAGAGGTAAAAAACTGAAGCTCAGTGTCAATAATTCTTGTGATAATCATTCTTGGAATGCAGAGCACTTACTGTCTCTTCAATTTTTAGGCGTCCTTTCTGGTATGCGAAATCTTGCGAGGATATCGTGTGCTGCTATGTGTTGGATTCTATCTCTGCCCATCCTATTCTCATGGTCACGCCAGTACCGTCTTTTCTTCCTGCTCTATCTGACGATATCATCTGTCTTGCAGGTTTGTGTTCGTAATTATGTTGGCTCAGGTTTCAATAGTCATAATCGGTCTGACGCAGGTTTTATATTTTCGAAATTTGCTATTAACTCACACGTGTTTGTTTTTCACACATACAAATAAAACAGCAACAACATCACAAATAGTTGTTGCTGTTTTATTTGTATGTTCCTTTTAGTAGATTAGTTATACTCGTTTTAGTTAAATGCTTGTGAAGTTCAATTAATATTGAATGTAAAACTCGTTACAGTTATACAATCAGGGTCACCTTTAATAACTATCTCTCGGACAATCACGACTGAAGGTATCTGGTAAAGCCATGTCACAAAAATGTTAGCACTGTAGATAGTTTTAAGGAATTTGAATTCACTGACAATCTTTGAGATTTTTTTAAGAGTAATACGCCAAATTGATTTTTTGCTAATTAAAAATTTTGTGCTCGAGAAAACGTAAGTTTGAACTAGGCATGTTGGGAAAATTATAGAAATGTATGAGCGTATAGCGATAAACAAGGTAATTGGAGTCCGTCAGCCCTTGTTGATAGTTCGCTAGCTCGTTTAATTGGCAAGTTAATTATACATTAATTAATTTAACTTCGTTTCTTGATGCGTAAATTATTGGTCAGTGTCGGTTTATATTTATTTAATTTATACCGACACTGACCAATAATTTATAATAAACCTTGCAACAAAATTTTGTATCAAACAAATAAATTTAAACCACATTTATTGTTTATCAACCTTTTGACACTGTACTTAAAATATAATAGTTTTTTTAATTTATCAAAGTTTTTAGTTTTAACTCCGAATATTTAGTAATAAATTTCTTCGTTGTTTCAGTAATTATGTTAATCCCCGCTATATGTGCTTCTACCTCTTATCTCAGGCTCTCTTCAGGAGAAATAACCCCAGTTTAATACATCAATGCTTAGATCCAACCGGTTTCATTGCAAATATCTGTAATCTTTTAGTGTCATGTTTCAATGGTTATGTATGTGGTCGTTCTAAGAGGTGACATTTTGTATTATTTGTATCTCTAAGGGTTCTTAATTCACTGCGACTTAATCCTCTGTAATATTTTGGTCGTACTTTCTTTAAAATTGTGATTTATCTCTATAACATGTTTTGCAAATAACAAAACATTATTATTGCTTAAATAACGCTTATCTTTTGTATTATAGTGACAATGTTCTTCCACGTGATTCCTGGGTATTCATTTTAACAAGAATATTATATTTCTTATACGTCAATGTTATGTACTTTACCTCCTTTGTCTTTGGCGTTAAAAACATTTGTACCATACTATTTGTATAATATGCCGGTTTTATATTTTGTAGAAGTGTACGTAAAACAGTCGCGTTTATACCATCAATATAAAATACTTCTTCAATTGTTCCCGTAACCTGGTTCCTTATTTAGGGGTTAATATAGAAATTAATTAACTGTGTCTTTAATTTATTCCTAAATATATTATGTATTTATTGCTTTATCTTCAAATCCATTATTTCTATTGTAGTTATTTACTTTATTGTTAAGAGTTTTTTGATATAATAATCTTCGTTTAATGACATCCTTATCTGTCTCATTATCATTAAATTAAATGCTGTCATTTTATGGGAGCTCCTAGATAAGTTGTAAAAGTGTTGATGAAGATGGGTGAGCATTAAAATAGATACACACTTCATCAATATCACAACTGTTAGCTTCTTTGCATACATATTCTGAAATATTAAGAACCCTCCATGATTTCTCCTTTTTCTTCCATTCGTTATTCATTTTCACTAATATGCGTTTTCGAACTTCTGAATTTTGTGAATTTAACGAGTTTTAAGGCATTTTTTTGATCTTCTGCTGTTGCAAGAATTATTCGATAAATGAATGGTTAAATTAAAATAGGCACTAAGTACCAAAAAAAAAACAAAAAAAAACTAAGTATGCAGTTTCATTATATATGACATATAGAACGAAACTATATACTTAGTTTTTTTTGTTTTTTTTTTTGGTACTTAGTGCCTATTTTAATTCAACCATTCAAATGTGTTTTGTGGATTGCCTTTTGCATTTATACATCATTTTGCGTTGAAAGTAACCTTGCTATTAATTGTGCTTCACTGCTCGAAATATCTAGAATGGGTGATGATAAACTAGCGTTTAACAGAAAAGTATGTACATCTTCAACTAATCCGGTACGCCCCTAAATGACACAAATAAAATCTGCGGACTTATCATCCAACATTATGGTTTGTTGAAATCATCTAGGTTGTAATATTCTAAATCGCTATATAACTATTAAGTTTTGAATAAAGTTTTAAAAACTTTATAATATTTATTGATAAAAGAGTTTAAAAATATCACGTGACTTATGATCTGGCACCTCAAGAGACATCTCTGTTTTGGCACCTCAAGAGACACCCCTGTTTTGGCACCTCAAGAGACACTCCAAGAGAACTCCTTTAATTTTAATTTGGAGCTGCTTATTGCTTGTGATGCATTAAAATTTGTTCTTAAATTAAAATCAGTCTAAGCCCGAGGTATTCTTAATTCTCTTACATTCTTGTGGGATATTGTGACCGAGACTTCCCCCATAAAAAATGAACTAAACGATGGTACAATCTTGGTGACCTAGTTTGTGGAAAGCTTTTCATCCGGGAGTTTCAAGTTTGATTCCCAATGGTCTCCAAAAAAGGTCCAAGTCTCTGGTTATTTCCCTAAAAATAACTTTTTATATATTGCACTGTCGATAGCGAGCGAAACTTCATGTAATTTAAAACCTTTCATAGTCAACTAAAAATCTTTTAAAACTAATTAATTTAGAAATTCTATCATATTTATTTCTAGATAATGACGCTTAAAACGTAAAATAAAAAACTTAGCGTTCTCCGCGACAGAATAAATCTAATCTCATTTGTAAAGCTCCGGTCTGACACAGAGCGGTTAATTTACTTCAATGAGAAATATGGCTCTGAGATAAATTCTATGGTAAATGTATCCTGGTCTCAGGTGCACGATACAAAATAACGCATTATTTGCGTCTTTTTTCGTTTTAAAACCAAATAAATTATGTTGACAGTTTGCGTTGTAGACGCTGAGATAAAAATTTGGTTCAGAAGTTATAAAATACATGAAAAATTTCATGATCAATATTTTTTACAAAACTATCGCTTCACAAATCTATCGGAGTTTTAGTTGCAGATACCTTAGTAATACTTTTTCATCAAAGAACTTTGATAATTTCCATAGCCTATTTTTTGTTGTTTTATTTATTTATTAATTTAGATTAAACAAAATTGTTAAATAAATTTTAACCTAATAAACTTACATCTATTGTTTCATGTAGGATTATTTTTTTATTTAAATACTTAACACATAAAATACACAGACAACGAAAAGTTCGGTTGCTGTCGGCATCTCAAATATTTTGGGCACTGTGTTAAAAAATTTTAAAACTTTAGAGTAAAAATGAATCATTTTTGGTTTTTGGAAGCCTTACTCACAGCGACGTCTCGTGGGATAATTAAAGATCTCTGTATTGTACAATACAACACACATTTCCGGATATCATTTGGTAACAAATTATTATGTAACTTAAAAATACAGTTTTAAAAATTACAATTTATTTTACTGTGGACATATCTAGTTTAGAAAATATATTCTTAATTCAAGTGTACTTACTCAATTTTATCATCATCCTTTGAAACTGTATAATTTGAAATTTCTTCAACTGAGTTTCATTGCTGAGGAAAAGAACACTTGATCATTAATACTTTGTACGAGGGCTGCTACTTAAGTTTTGAGATATGGCAACACCAGTGTAGATACGCCAAATCTAACATCAGCATCGTAAAGTTTGACGTTTTTAATGGTATACGTGCTCAGAAAGCTTTGTCATACGAGTGATGTTTAGAGTGATTTGAAAAATTAATCTCGGCCAAAAATGGAATTAAATCGTGAACATTTTCGTGCGATGATTTTTTATGATTTTCGACGTGGACTAACTCAACAACAGTGTGCCGATCAATTCGCTTCGACTTTTCATGATAAAGCACCATCCCGGGTCACTGTATTTCACTGGTTTTCCGAATTCAATCGTGGTCGTAGTCCACTCCAGGACGAATTTCGTGAAGGTCGTCCAAAATCGGTTGTTGTGCCAGAAAACATGGATGCTGTGCGTGAACTGATATTGCAAAATCGTCATGTGACTTATTGTGAGATTGAGGCATGTTTGGGCATTAGTTCCACTTTCATACATTCAATATTGCATGAACATTTGGCCGTCAAAAATATTTGTTCGCGTTGGATACCGCATAATTTGACAATCGCTCAAAAAAAGGCTCGTGTCGATTGGTCCAAAGAAATGTTCGTCTTTTTAAGCACCGCGGTCCAAAGATCGCGGTGCTTAAAAATACGTCAATAAGATTGTGACAGGCGATGAATCATGGATCTATGCATATGCGCCAGAAACTAAACAGCAGTCGACTGTATGGGTCTTTCAAGACGAGCCAAATCCAACAAAAAAAATTCGCGCACGAAGCACTACGAAGCAAATGGTGGCTTATTTCTTCGGTATAAATGGCCATGTCGCAACAGTGCCTTTAGTAAAACGTCGTACGGTCAATTCTAAATGGTACACCACCATTTGTTTGCCAGAAGTGTTCGGAGAAATGAGGAAAACGAACCACCGAAGACGGATCATTCTCCACCACGACAATGCGAGCTCTCACACATCGGCTCAAACAAGTGACTTTTTGAGCACTCAAAACATTGAATTGATGGGTCATCCGCCGTACAGCCCTGATTTGGCACCCAATGACTTCTTTTTATTCCCGAACATCAAAGATAAATTGCGAGGTCAACGTTTTTCGACACCTGAGGAAGCGGTTAATGCGTTCAAAACGCATGTTTTGAAGTTACCTCATTCGGAGTGGAAAAAGTGCTTAGAAAATTTATTCAAACGCATGCAAAAGTGTATTGATCTTCATGGAGAGTATTTTGAAAAACAAAAAAGCCATTTTCGATGATAAATATTTGTTTTTACTTGTCTGTCTCAAAACTTAAGTAGCAACCCTCGTATTGCTATCTTATATCAATTTGGTAGAATTCATATATACTTTATTTTCCCTTCTACTGCAAAGACGCCTGTCTTTCATACTGGAGGTTGTAGATTCCTATTCGTACATTGTTTAAAAAAAGGTCTATTTATCATTTAACATTTTCCTTGTTGGTTTGGAGAAATTGTCCACGGCAATAAGCCCGCCAAGTTGTACTTTATAAAATAAAATATAATGAAACAATACAATTACTTTTTACGAGTTCTGTACCCTTTTTGGTAAACCGCATGTCTCCTTCCATGAAATTGAGGGTTTGATTCTTGATGGTAACCAATTAATTGACCAGGCTACACTCAGACTACACTGTTGACAGCACAAGTGTTTTGGAATACAACAATTGTACCTCAGCCGTAAGCTCCAAATTGCGATATTTGAACTGCTTTAAAACACGCAAAGAAAAGTATCTATCCATAATTTACCTTTTTCGTTTCCTTCCTCACTCAATAAACATATGTTACGTGCTGTGCATTATGACTTGAGTTGATTTTGTTTGTATTATTTGATTGCTTGTGTTTACTTTCTGTTTTGCTGTTTGTTTTTGTTTCCACAATAATAATAATATGGAACTCTACTATTAACAGTGCTGCATTTGTCTAGACGACGCCCCTAGACAATTTACAGCTTGCGTGTCCCACAATACATAATTTTAAAAATGCTACCTTTTTCATTTCGAATGTTGATGTTTTGCGTACCGTACAACAAACTAATATAGTTTTGTGTCTTTTTCTCCGCAAATGCATTTATAATGTCCTTAAAGTGCATATTCCCTGTTACACGTGACAAATATATTATGGCTTATGTATGGGTAGAATGTAATATGGATAGAACGTAATATGGGTAAAATGTAATATGGGTAGAATGTAATATGGGTAGGATGTAATATGGGTAGAATGTAATATGGGTAGGATGTAATATGGGTAGGATGTAATATGGGTAGAATGTATTATAGGTAGAATGGAATATGGGTAGAATGTAATTATGGATAATCCTAGGTCATGGTTTGCAGGTGGTTATCACACGGCTACGCGCTAATTTTATGTACTTATATTACATCTTGTGTACCCCATCTAGGAGTGGTGGTGAACAGATTAAACGAGAATATTGTAATTTATTTTAATCAAACACTGTTTATTCCACTTTTTTGTAACGGTATAACCCAATAAATTACAATGTCTTTAAACCTCCGCAACGTTAATGCCTTAACTATAAACAATATACGAGAATACTTTTTAAGTATTTTATAACCTATTTATGCCTATGTTTACTTGTTAGCAAACACGAATCTGATTATTGGTTTACTGTTAAATATTAATTATACTTAACTTAAGAATTGTATTGTTCTTTTGAGTTTCTGAATAAGAAAATTAAATAAAAATAATGAAAGTGATTTGATTATAAATACTGTTTGATCCAACTCCACTCTCGGAGTATAAGCATCATTATTAAAAAATAATATTAATTAAAGATACCGTTTTATCGAAATACCTTATGAAAGATATAATAAGAAATAAAAAAATGGCTACTATTGTTTCCTTGCTTCAAAATATCGCCTGATTAACGTTAAATATTTTTGTTTATATGCTACTAAATGAAGCCAAATAAACTAAAGCCGAAGGTGAAATTAAAACAGGGAAATGTATAATAGACTAACATAAGTATTTTTCTTTTATGTGAGAAAATAAAATTCTGTTTTATTTTATTTTTTTCGGACATCATTAACACGTGTAGCACGCGTTGTGGTTAATTTATACTTTGTTAGAGACTTTTTAACCTTAAAAGCATTTTGCTGAAAAAATTGGATCCGAATATGGTGAATAAAGAAGATAATGCACTTTTTCCCTCCATTAAAAACAGTGTTTTGGAATGTACATAATATTAGAAACATCACGAACCCCTCATTTTACCTATTTCTAAATTCTCATTATTACTTTCAGGAAAGTATTTTTTTCAGTTCCTTCACCAATATCTAAACTTTATATGCTATTACTTTTTTGTAGTATATTTTTACCCCTAAATGAATAAATTGATGGTTTTCTGGCTCTAAAAATTGAAAAAAATCGCTTTTATACAAAAACAGTTTGCCCCCTATAGATGGCAACTATCTAAAGGCTAGTGACAAGGAATTATGTAAATGGAGTATTTAACGTAGTTAAAATAACAACACGTAAAAGTGTGTTGGTGCCTATTTTGACGCATGTGATCATGAAGCTTGTACTTGGTAGAAGTAGGATAAAAGTAAGATTAATGCTACCCCATTAAAAATATCAAAATGCGATGATTTTAATAAATATAAACAAAAGCACCAAAATAAGTTATTATAAAATCATACTTAAAATTTCCTTGAATAATTTTAACTTAACATTAAAATTCCCTATTTAATTAGATAAGATGATGTTTATTAAATTGTAAGAACAGGGAAATTTCTCGCTAAATAACCTTAATCTTTTCCAACAGTTTTGTAATCCGGGGTTTTTCTCTGCAAAGGTTTAAAATAAAGCACATAATACACCGTAAAGTTTAAGTCTATAGAGGTTTATTTAATAAACAGAAACACGTATTTAATTTAATGTAAAAACGTTATAAGGTTTAATGTAGACATTTAAATCTTTTCCGTTGACATTCTAAAATTTTAATAAGTTACATTTTTTAGCTTTGAAAAAGTTATATTCCCTCGGTAAAGCCTTCAGCAAAATTAGCGACCTACGTAGCATAATTGATAAGTTGTTATCTACTTTCTTTAAAACAGATTTCAGTCTGATTTTTATGTCAATTTTCAGTGCAACTGTAAGGCTGATCTTTGGTTGTCTACAATATTTTTTGATTATGCCGTTTCTAAATAGTACAAATTACTACGGCTAGGCGAAAACAAACTGATTTCAAACGTTGTCACTTTGTATTTAAGTTTCAATATCTGTTTACATGCTATTTGAGAAAATGAGATGTTTTTTTTAATATTTACTTGAAAAGGAAGTAAGTAGAAGCGACTGCATGCCAAATTTAGAATACCAACTGATCATCCCCATCTGGAGATAGCGATCCGATTACCGGCGCTGTAAACAAGAAACAAACACACATATATTTCCTTACTAAGTATTTTTTTTCATTGCTGAATGGACATGAACAGCTAGCTCAGTCACTTCATTCTTCAGTCTTTCGTGTATTTGCGTATTTTTAGAATAGTGTGACACATCCTAACATGCTGGAGAAAAATTATATATATTTATTTTAATCTCCTAAAAAACCTTTAAATGTCACGATATTATCCCTTAGATCCAAAAGCTTCTGACCTGAACAAGTAAGATTGAATATGTACATATATAACATCAGACAGATACGTCGTTTAGATGCTGTCTACAAAGAATTTTCTCCGTAGACGGCATCTAAATATCGTCTTTTCAAAGAAGCTTGATAATTGTACGATGTTTATTATTTAACATTTCAGGATATAACGAAACAACACGTCGTTTTTTGGCTCTTGTTGACATACCATTGAGGCTAAATGTATCAAACATTAACTGTTACATCGCCTGATCATGCGTGAATGTGGTCAGCGTGGTATCTGTACAAACACGTTCTAACTTGTTCAGGTTAGAAACTTTTAAATCTTACTGGTATGAACAGTATTAAATAATAAAATATTTGTTCCCAAGTTATTTTGATCCAATTATAATACATATGTGCATATAATCTTAAAACGATCAAAAATATATTATTTAACGACAATGCTGAGGCTAAAATGTACGATTTTAACGCGAATTCTTATTAAAGTTGGACCAATTACCAGTATTTTATCGTTTTTATTAGCGTTTTTGCTTCTGAATTACATGCTAACGCAAGCTATATTTCTTGTAGACCCAACCAATTAAAATTTAAATAAATCTCTTGAGTAACTCCCGCCACACTTTAATCGGCCAATTGAAAACGATAACATAAAATCCGTTACGAATTTGTAAAAACAAACTAACGTAGTTGAATAACATTTATATATGTAGTTGAATTGAATATATAACGAAAAATTTTTTTATAAGTTATATTAGAAAAGTTGTGATATTGATTTTTTTTAACGAAATTCAATACTTTTTATGCACTTATTATGAGAAAACATTTGTTAGATGCGGATGATATAAGTAGAATCAAAGATGAAACTTTGAGATGGTTACCAAATACCGAGAGAACAAGTTTTGAAAGTCTTAAAAAATGAAATGAGAATAATGGTGAACAAAGAAGAAGCAGGCTGTGAAATAATGACAAGAGATGGTTGGTGGAATTTTATCTGACGGAAAGGCAAAAAATATAGAAAAGATTGAGTATGTCTAGCGAGACATGTGGATGTGGATTAGATCACAGCTGTGTGCATAAATAGAGAGATGTGGTGGTTTTTTCCTCTTTACCAACCTTAAGAGTGTCATGGCGTGATGATTTGTATTATCAAGAAAATTGTATAACTAAACACTCAAAAACTTATCTTAATATACTTTGGTTAACAAGATTGCATGCGTAATAAGGTGTATGGATGTGACTTCAATGCGGGGAAGTGCCTACATAAAGGTGCAATCAGTCCCAATTATTTGGACAAGATATACATACTCGTACATGCCATCATGCCGCTTCCCTGTTGGGGTAGGTAAAAAGGACCGAGTGCCCTACTTTTCTATCTCGACACAAATATTTGGCCTCTTCCAAATCCACCTTTTTATATAATTTCACGATATATCTTGTTTCTTATATATCTTTCTTTTAAAAATCAATAATTTAATCCAACCAGACTATTCTTGGTCTAACCCTACTACGCCTTTCACTCACATTTGCACTGTTTATTTGTTTTGTTAGTCTTTTTTCATTCATTCGTTCTACAAGTCCAAACCATCTTAGAGTGCTCCCTTTTTACTCTTACTGTATACCTGAAGTTCACATTAATTCTTTATCACTTTATTTCGTATTCTGTTTTACATTGTCTCCCATGTAATCTACTCAGTGCAAACATTTATACAGTATTTATTCGGCTCCTTTAAATCTTTTTCCACGTCCACGCTTTACTCCCATACATCAAAGTTGGTAGAAAAATACTATTTTGTTCTATTATCTAGGTAGATTTGACACTATCCTATTCGAGTATATATATATATATATATATATATATATATATATATATATATATATATATATATATATATATATATATATATATATATATATATATATATATATATATATATATATATATATATATATATATATATATATATATATATATTTATATATATATATATATATATATATATATATATATATATATATATATATATATATATATATATATATATATATATATATATATATATATATATATATATATATATATATATATATATATATATATATATATATATATATATATATATATATATATATATATATATATATATATATATATATATATATATATATATATATATATATTTAAGTGATCCATTGAATTTATTCCCACCGCTACATACCGTTTAATATCCCTCGTAACTCTTCCACCATCTGAGAAAATTTTGACTTAATATCAGAATTCTTCAAAATGCTCCAATCTTTCATGAATCACCCATATATTGAATTTGATTTATCTTTCATACTTTTCTATCACCATGACTCTGGATTTCTCAAGATTTATTGACATTTGACTCTTGACATCTCTTATACAGTTAAATTATCATCCTCATTACCCGCTCATTCTACCATATCAGCGATCTGCACACACTCCCATTTGACATTCCAATGTCAATAATTGATCTCAATAGTTCCTTTACACACGAATATATCTTAATATGAAACAGCCAGGGTGACATAACACACCCTTGCCTTATCTCTCTTTTTTTTTAAATTAACCACTCAGTCAAGTCATTCTTCGTAATAATTTATATTCAACATTATAGCTTGTAAACACATAATTCGTAATAATTATAGCTTGTAAACACATAATACACTTTTTTTATTTTTTGCATACATTTTTCCATAACGATACCGCTAAGACAAAATCTGATCCACGCATATTTTTCCACTTAATAATGCACCCTGATTATCCAACACTTTCTTTTCACTTTTTATATCAGATTTTTTCCGTACAGTTTATTTGCAAAACTCAGTACACTAATATGTATCAAAATTATCATTCAAGTCACCCCAAACAGTTTGACAAAATATTAAACAAACGTCTCATATTTGTATTTGCCAACTGAAAGAAAGTTTCAAATATAAAGATATTTTTTTATAGGTTATCGAAACCGTTACTCACGACTATAAAAGACTTTATTGAAACACAGCTTTTAAAAAAATCAATGTTACCATTTCAGCGGCGCTTTGTGAAACGTGCGGAGAATTTAATGTAGGGAATATCTTGGGTCTGATTATTGCAACTCGAATGGAACTAAGTGATATGTTGTTTGAAATAACAGAGTTCATAAAAATATTTATTCTCTTCTCAACGTTCGAAATTGACATGGTATATTTTTGGTATATTTTTTATCCTAAGACATCAAACCATTGAACAAATGTGTTTTTTTTAATGATACATAAAATAAAGGATTTGACTTTGGATTCGTTTTTTTTTCAAAATATTTTTTTGTTTATCACTATAGGCATTTCCTAATTTACTGCATCTTCTTTAGGTAAGTCAATTAAACATTTAATAAATAAGTCAAAACCAATAAATTAGCTATTGAATAATCACGACGCAGTGTTTTTTTAATATTAAAATTTATCAATACAAATAAATCCAATATTAGATAATCATAACGCTGAGTTATTCACAAATTATAAAGCCAATTAATAAGCTATTAGATAATCACGACGAATTTAAATAATCATGACACCGAGTGATTCTCAAATTATAATTTCAAACAAAACGAATAAATAAGCTATTAGATAATCACGACGTCGAGAGGTTACCTAATATAGTTTTGTTCAAAACTAATAAATTTGCTGTTGAAAAATCACGAAGCTGAGTGCTTCTCAAATTCTAATATTAAAAAAAAGTTATTAGATAATCACAACGTCAAATGGTTCCCTACTTTTAATTTTAAGCAATACTAATAAGTTGGTTATTAGATAATTACGACATCGAGAGATTGTCTAAAATTTTAATTAGTCAATACCAATAAATCCTCTATTACAGAATCAAGACGTCGAGAGATTCTCTAAAATTTTAATTAGTCAATACCAATAAATCCTCTATTACAGAATCACGACGTCGAGAGATTCTCTAAAATTTTAATTAGTCAATACCAATAAATCCTCTATTACAGAATAACGACATCGAGAGATTCTCTAAAATTTGAATTAGTCAATACCAATAAATCCTCTATTACAGAATCACGACATCGAGAGATTCTCTAAAATTTAAATTAGTCAATACCAATAAATCCTCTATTACAGAATAACGACATCGAGAGATTCTCTAAAATTTAAATTAGTCAATACCAATAAATCCTCTATTACAGAATCACGACATCGAGAGATTCTCTAAAATTTAAATTAGTCAATACCAATAAATCCTCTATTACAGAATCACGACGTCGAGGGATTCTTTAACATTTATTTAAGTCAATTCTAGTATTAAATATAAGTCAATAATTAATAACAATAAAAAATTATAATATAATTTAATATCAATACCTTGCCTGAGGAAGACACAGTGTGTGATGACATGAGCAAACTGATTTGCTTAAATTTGTTATAATCGTAGAAGAATAGAAAGCTAATTAATTTAATTAGATTGATTATGAATCCAAACTATTTTATATGAAGATTATAAAAATATAAACATTTTAAAGTAAATATGTTGAAACAGCTAATCTAAACTGTTAGCTATAAAATGTACTGTATATTTGTTTCAAGCTTTTGCCTTAATAATCGAGAAGCAATGATGATTTCCAAACTCTGAAGTAGAAATGGAAAGAAAATAAAACAATTTTAAAGGGTTTATAAATATTTTACGATACAAGGAAATCCTAAAAAAGATGTTTTTATAAGATCTAAATCAATAATGTTCATTCCTATCTCTGAATTATTTTCTATCCATCGTCGGTACTCGAAACTTTTTTCCAACTCTTTTATAAAGTATAATATGAAGCCTCGAGGTATATCATTTCCAGCTTCCTCTCATGGTATGAAATGATGAAAAGTTCTTTTTTTACGAGTTCCTCTAATGAAGTCAGAAAGTTCAACGTCCTCAAATTACAATATTCATATTTTAAGAAAATATTTTTTTCTCTCAAAATACACGAACCCTTACAATTTATCAAACTTTTAGGAAGGGAATATGATTACCCTACAAAATCTCATCCCATTAGTAAAACTTCCGGCGTAATTGATTGATTTTATTAATCAAACCATCTTATCGCCAATGTTAATTTGAGCACTTTTTTAAATCCGACATTCTTCAAAGTTTTCTCACTTATTTAAACGGTTCCGGTGGCTTGATTGATTAAAATTTGCTCTAAAAAGTTCTGTTAAATTTCATCCCACCACCCCCTACGCTATTATGGGGTGCAAAATAAGTCCCCATCAAAAACGATCAACATAGAATATATAAAAACTCCTTTTTTATTATAAGCGCCATGTCGCATATTGTCGAAGAAGTAAATGCCCTAAAGAAGTTTGAAAAATGACACTACAAAAGAAGGAATAAGACTTTGCTGTGCAGTAAATGTTGCAAATACTTTAGTAAGAAAAAAAAACGCATGCAGCAAAAGTACCCTTTGGTGCCACTTGATCTGAGTAGTCAATCGGTTCAGAGATGTATCCATAACTTAATGAAGATCCCTTTGGAAATGATTGAATCGATTTTATCGTGGAACAACAAAACGTGAACTGCAAATTGATTCAGATGTCTACAAAAAATAACAACAGAGTCAAAGGATATGATTGAAATTAAAAAGTTTGTCATTAAAGTTCCTAGGACCTAGAGAAATTGAGTATGTTAGTCCAATAGCTTGGGTAGTTGAGTAGTCCAATAAATTGGGTAGTCCAATAGCTCAGATAGTTGAGTAGTCCAATAAATTGAGTAGTATAATAGCGTGTCAAGGAAAAAAATTAAACTGTCTATCTCACGAGGAATGTAGACCACCGTCAGTAGCAAGTTGACAGCTTGGCTGTGCCGAAACACTGATATAAATTAAGAACACACATTTCCCTCTCGAGTCCACTATACTGTCGACGGTGGCTAATGGAATCCTCGCTGGAGACTCATCATCAACGGTGGCTAATGGAATCCTCACTGGAGATTCATCATCAACGGTAGCTAATGGAATCCTCGCTGGAGACTCATCATCAACGGTGGCTAATGGAATCCTCGCTGGAGACTCATCATCAACGGTGGCTAATGGAATCCTCGCTGGAGACTCATCATCAACGGTGGCTAATGGAATCCTCGCTGGAGACTCATCATCAACGGGGGCTAATGGAATCCTCGCTGGAGACTCATCATCAACGGGGGCTAATGGAATCCTCGCTGGAGACTCATCATCAACGGGGGCTAATGGAATCCTCGCTGGAGACTCATCATCAACGGTGGCTAATGGAATCCTCGCTGGAGACTCATCATCAACGGGGGCTAATGGAATCCTCGCTGGAGACTCATCATCAACGGGGGCTAATGGAATCCTCGCTGGAGACTCATCATCAACGGTGGCTAATGGAATCCTCGCTGGAGACTCATCATCAACGAGGGCTAATGGAATCCTCGCTGGAGACTCATCATCAACGGGGGCTAATGGAATCCTCGCTGGAGACTCATCATCAACGAGGGCTAATGGAATCCTCGCTGGTGACTCATCATCCACGGTGGCTAATGGAATCCTCGCTGGAGACTCATCATCAACGGTGGCTAATGGAATCCTCGCTGGAGACTCATCATCAACGGGGGCTAATGGAATCCTCGCTGGAGACTCATCATCAACGGGGGCTAATGGAATCCTCGCTGGAGACTCATCATCAACGGGGGCTAATGGAATCCTCGCTGGAGACTCATCATCAACGGGGGCTAATGGAATCCTCGCTGGAGACTCATCATCAACGGTGGCTAATGGAATCCTCGCTGGAGACTCATCATCAACGGGGGCTAATGGAATCCTCGCTGGAGACTCATCATCAACGGGGGCTAATGGAATCCTCGCTGGAGACTCATCATCAACGGGGGCTAATGGAATCCTCGCTGGAGACTCATCATCAACGGGGGTTAATGGAATCCTCGCTGGTGACTCATCATCCACGGTGGCTAATGGAATCCTCGCTGGAGACTCATCATCGACGGTGGCTAATGGAATCCTCGCCGGAGACTCATCATCAAAAATTGAAAAGGAGAATTTGGGCAGTTCTTCACAAAGTGAGAATCAAGCCTATCCCTGATAACATTTTCAAAGATCTTAGCAAAAGTGGGAGAAAGATTATCAGCACATGGACTTGAAGATCTTGTTTTGAGTTTATCGCAACGCTTTGGGATATACTCGTATGTCAAAAGACCTGTCAAAAGACCTGTATTTCAGTACTCTACTGTAAACAATATTTTAATTTTATCTTTAAACCTATTTAAAAGTGTGTGTGAATTCAAGTTTAGATCTAGCAAACTAATGTAACGCCGGTACTTGTAGAAAGTATGCATGCTTATCTAGACATTAATTATAAAAATTTTGTTAGCTCGATTGTATCTAGGGAAAGAAAAAATATTTGGGTCAGGTTGCTTTTACTGCACAGCTTGTGTACTAAACTGCCTTTGTCATTGTGATCCAGAACGTGAACATTACATCCACTAAATACTACCGCACCTACCTACCTAAATACTAGGACGTGGCTGTGATGTGAAGTGCAACCACACTTCATACCCCCTGAAAGGTACGTGTATAAGGTGGTTGCATTTATTTATGAGATATGAAAGAGGATAAAACGTGTAATTACCTTGCCCCTGAAAAATGTAACTTTCAATTTAAAGGCATTTGACCTTGAATCAAGATTTTTTTTCGGGTACGCTGAAAATATTTAAGGGGTTCCGTTATATTGTACAGTACCCGGCGGTAAGTAATACACATCGTTTGTAGAGCGTCGTCTCTGTCATTCATACACGTGTTCCGTTGCGATTTATTTATCAGTTGTTACCGGACCGGACTGTAAGCGCATCGTGCGACAGAGACGACGCTCTACAAACACAAAGTAGAAAAGGATTCATTAACTAAATTCGATTGAGAAACGCTAATTTATACAAATATAGTGTTAAGTTAACTTAAACATTTTTTTAGTACATTCTTGATTGTACGTATTATGTCTTGTTAATTTAACCTTTATTGGTTATACTATATTAGGTCCTTATTGGATAGTTGCTTTTCCATTATAATATATTAGTTTTGATATTTCATTTTTAGATCTGATTTAAAGTAATTGATTTAGTTTTTCATAAAATAAAAAAAAACAGTGTATTTGAAGTGACCCACTTTATTTTTCCTCTGATTTTTCCATTGATACTGCGAATACTTCTTCTGCAATATTAGTTGAAGGATCTCATATTTTTCTCCTTGCATTATATGTCCGAATTTCTCTAACTTTCTCCTTTTGATTCTGGATAAAATTCATTTTTTCTTTATTCATCCGTTTCAAGGTGTCATCATTGCAGACTTTGTCAACCCCCGAGACTTTCAGCACACTTCGAAAGTATAACATTTCAAAAGTTTATAGTTTCTTTGTGGCGGCCTCGTACGTAAGTGACCATGCTTGAACACCGTTGAGAAGTATAAAGAATATGCAACAACGCAAAATCGCACACGTACTCGTATGTAGATTGAAACCCTTTTTGTAGAAAAAATCCTACATTTTAAAGAAGCTGCAACTTGCAATCTCCATTCATACTTTGATCTCTTGAGACTGGTTCCACAGATCGTTCAGCCAGCATCCCAGATATTTATATTGTTGGATTTTCTATATAATTTCATTATTTACACCAAAAAGTATCTTTGCCGGTACAATATTTTTACAGACAATGAGAAACTTTGTCTTTGACACGTTCATTTTCAAGCTTATCATGTTACAAGCTGTACCTTCTCCAGTAACACTTGCAGACTCTGTAAATTAATCGTAATAAGGACAGAGCCACCACCTTCTTATTCTTAAACTCAATTTGTTTTTTTTTTAAATTTTTTATTTAATAGATCTACAAAGGTTTCTTTGTAGTTCGTCTTCCCTTGGTAAGTTTTATGTGTTTTTTTTATCAAATATGTTTTTTTAAACATATGTAGATGCGGAGACGTGCCTTTTCTAATAACTGCATCCATGACCTTCCTATTTTTACACTCAACTTTTAAATAATTAGTTTGCAATATTTGTAATCTGTTAACAATCGAGGGTTCGAATCCAGAGTTATATGCTTTTTTTTTCATTTGAGTATCTACTCTCTACATGTTGCTATGTTAGTTGTCTTATTATTATTATTATCAGTATTTTGAATTTTATTTATTATTTGACCATTTATGTTACATTGGTCAACTTTATGTCAGATGTAAGTTAGTTTAAGTTTTGCAATTGAAACAGACAAATGGGTTTATTCATAAAAAAAGTTTAAAATTCATTCTGAATTAATTTGAATAAATTTAAAAATTGTTTTTTGGGACAACCCTCATTGTTGGCACAGCGAATTATCAAGAATTGTCACTGATAAATTTGTATTTCACTTATTCAAGGGATATACTCAAACATCTGTGCAAGTGCCGGGACTTGCTCGTAAGCACCGAACATTGTGTTGAGTCCAAAGTTTCCCCAGTAACAGCTTGAATTTACAACTTTTTCTAGAAACAACCCGTTGTCTGGGGCATTGACGCTTACATGGGCCTTTTGAATTCGAGTGTTAAATAATGTCCTATTACCCAAAAGCTTAACGGTAGGTAACTTGCTTCTATTTGTAACATTTGATTTGCAATTGTAAGTGATGTATTTTTATGTCTGATTTTAGAAATATGGCACGATTAAAGGCTTTTATTACTGTCGTTTCAATGTAAAATAACTTAACAGTATTTTCATAGATACCACTATCACGTTTGTCCCTATTATGGTAGGCAGATCAATTTTATCTTGGCACATATCGGTCGCTTCTGCTACGTCCATATGTCCATTATGCACCCTCTCCTGTTATAAAGGTTTTCACTCTTTCGAATTTGGAATTATTTGTTCATGCCACGTTTTTTTAAATATTCCCAAACTTCTCGTACCTTCTATACTACTTATATAGAATATTTTTGTAAACATTTCATAATTTATTCTTTCTAAGTTGCCGAACAATCTCCGAATGTTCTTCAAATTTTTTTAATATTTTGTTTCCTAATATCCCAACCCAACAAAAAATTTAATCTTTTCTGAATTATTATATCCAAACCTCTGTGTTAGGCAATACGAACATAAGACAAAGCAACCGTAACGTATCAGCTAAATGTAATGAACATACAATTTTTTGAAGTCACGGGAAATGTACAAAGTGTTGAAGCACAGTGATTTTAGACTTTTTAAAAACTTTAGTTTATTGAATTTGATTTATGTAATGTGGTATCGACATTAAAATTAAATAAAGTTCATGTGTTCATAAAATCCGAAGTACGTTATTTCTTATAACGGTTTCGGGAAAAGGTGGGTACTTCTCTCTGGATGTCTTCCCCTGCGCGCTGTCTTGATCGTTTCTTCGGAAAAATTCATCTGGCATCCCCAACACATCCCTCAAGCCCACTGATTTTTTTCAATCAATAGAGTAAAGGGTTCAATTCTAGTTTCAGACGTATATTCACAATTTGGAGTCTGTCTCTGACGTCACTTTAAGGAAATACGTCGTTTTAACTGTTTGTATTCTCGAAGTAAATTTGGTATTGAAAAATTTGTTTTAAATTATTCACAGATAAGATTTTTTTACATACCGACTTATATTGAGAAGTAAAAGCGAAGAAACCCTAAAAAATGATAATAATTATGATGTCGCAGACATTAGTTTCCATATATTGTTTATCTAAGTAAATATTAGGTCCCCACATACGAAACCGGCGTTTTGCCGTACTGGCAACTTTGATCTCAAATATCTTCTCTTTGGTTAAGAATTTCAAATTCAAATTTATACAGCTATTTACTCAAGTATTTGTGTTTCGAAAATTATAATTCATTTGTTTTTTCCTCAATTGTTTTTTTTCTTTGCGTCACTCAGTTTACAAAATGGAAAACTTGAAATATCGCGTTATTTACGAGTACGAGTTCCATCGTGGCACCAGTGCTGCAGAAACGGCTCGAAGGATTAATGATGTGTATGGCGACGGTGCCGCAAAAGAAAACACAGTGCGTTTTTGGTTCCAACGTTTTCGTTCTGGAAATTTCGACCTGCAGAACAAGCCCCGTGGAGAAAGTTGATAATGAAGAATTGAAGGCTATTGTGGAAGCGGATCCATCGCAAACCACGTCCGAGTTAGCTGCAGGCTGCGGTGTTAGTGATAAAACTGTTTTAATCCACTTGAAGCAAATTGGGAAGGTGAAAAAGCTTGAAAGGTGGGTACCTCACGAATTGAGTGAAGCAAATCAACAAACGCGCGTTGACTGCTGCGTTGCATTACTCAACCGGCACAATAATGAAGGGATTTTGAATCGAATCATTACCTGTGATGAAAAGTGGATCCTGTATGATAATCGGAAGCGCTCATCGCAATGGCTGAACCCTGCCGAACCAGCCAAACCATGCCCCAAGCGAAAATTGACTCCAAAAAAGTTACTTGTGAGCGTTTGGTGAACTAGTGCTGGTGTCGTTCCCTACAGCTTTCTTAAATCTGGCCAGACGATTACGGCAGATGTCTATTGTCAGCAACTGCAAACCATGATGGAAAAGCTAGCTGCTAAACAACCGAGGCTGGTTAATCGCTCTAGGCCACTGCTGCTTCATGATAACGCTAGACCACACACTGCACAACAGACGGCTACCAAATTAGAAGAGCTTCAATTGGAATGTCTAAGACATCCACCGTATTCTCCGGACCTTGCCCCAACAGATTACTATTTTTTTCGAAATTTGGATAACTTCTTGCAAGGGAAAAAATTCAACTCCGATGGGGCAGTCCAAACCGACTTCAAAGATTTTATTGATTCCCGTCCGAATGGTTTTTTTAGTAAAGGGATCGATGAACTACCTATGAGATGGCAAAAGTGCATAAATAGCAATGGTACATACTTTGATTAAATAAATATATTATATTAAAAAAAAATCAACTTTATGTTCCTCCCAAACAAAACGCCAATTTCACATGTAAGGACCCAATATATTGTAAAATCAAGTTTAATTTTCCTACTATTTTTGCGTATGCCATTACAATTCATAAGGGGGCTTGAATAAATATCATTAATTATTGTTGAAACTTTATGAATATTTATCACGAAATTGAACGTTATTCATTACCCAATTAATATTCATTTCCTGAGTCAGCGAATTTTGTAAAAGGGTACATTTTAATAAATTGTGTCTATTGTTTTCATGAATACATAAATTGACCCTTTCTTCCCTCCAATATTGATATTATAACTATCGACTTTTTTTTAAATAAATGTAATGCTTTGTAATTTAAATAAAAAAATGCACACTCCAATGAGAGCTTTTGTGTATATTAAAAAATACGTTAATTATCCACCTTAAGAAATAATGGAGTAAAAAAGCCATAACGGATTAACTGAACTTTTGAATACGTTTGTGGAGACGTTGTTATAAGTAGGAAAAGTTCTATGAAAAACTGTTTAAAATTGTAATAAATCATTTACTATTTTAAAGTTTGAATTCACACTGGATGATGGCTCATTTTATAGGGCATTGCTTAATCTGAGATAGTGTTGTTGTACACTGAAAGATAATAATGGAAATCTAATAATGCGAGTACATAGGTTGTTGCTTTTAAATATAGAATTCTAAATGTTTATGCGTCATATACTTATTTGAATATGATAATTTTTGCTTGTGACATGTTGCTATTATTTTTTTTTCTCCTGTGGGCTAAAATATTACAGGTTCCATATATCAAGAGTTTGTTTTTTAATATTCATTTGAGTGACGATGGTAAATAATTGTGAGTGATGATGACACATGTGGTAAGCTGGTTGACTTTAATCAGGAATTTCTAATCAGTTGACCAGAATTTCTACAGTTTCTTATCAAATCAATTTAAAATAATGGTGGAAGGGGAATACATTTTACTTGACAAGTGAATTGTATCTCTTTAAAACATATATTTTGTTATTCAATTACTTTTTTTTATCTAGCATGTAAAAAAACAATGAATAAAGGAATTAATAAATGGGTATTGGATCCACATTATGTATAAATTAAAAACGAGCATTATGTTGAATGTAAAAATATTTATTTCTTTCTTTAATTCAAAATTACAGCAACATAAGAAAAATACTCGCTAATCGTTTCTTCAGGTGTAAATACAACTTGTGACAAATTATGTTTCTAGACATGAACTATAACAGTTAATAAAATATATTTTACAGAGGATGGTCATTTAAAGTAATGATTGATCTTACAAAACACCCAGTATTCAATACAAAACACCATATTGCACTAAATTAAAATGAAAATTAAGAAATCAACAGCAAGATGTATGTGCACGGTGGGCATATTTAAGCTAATTGATGAGAAATGAGCGTCTTTACAAATATGTAGTATAAACATATGCAGATACGGGAAAGTACCTATGTAATTTAATGGCCGCAGACTTTCCTTAACTTACTTATGTATACAGTTTGTCTAATGGGAAAAGTGAGTGCTTTTATTGTCGCATAACCACCAGCGCCATCTGTAGATGAATAAATTAATTAACTAGCGACACATTTTGACTATTTTCCGTAAAAAGTTTCAAAGCGCTGACATCACTGGTTCATTAGTAATAACGTAACAATTGACAATACCTTCTGAGTCTCGGTCGGAAAAGGAACAATGGAGCAACGTGCCAATATTACATTTTGTTTTAAATTGGGTAAAAGTGCCATAGAAATTTAAAAATGTTTATGGTAGTGAAGCAATGTCGTAATAACGTTTAAAGTGATATGCAAGATTTCGTGATGGTAGAGAGAGGACCATCACTGACGGTTCGAATTGAAGAAAATGTTCAAAAAGTGACTAAAATTCTTCGAAACAATCGTTGTGCATCTACTAGGCTCATTGGGGAGCTCACTGGAATTCCTAAATTCAGTCTCCATCTCACTTTAACGGAAAATTTGGGCAAACGAAAGGTCACACACTGACTGAAGATCAAAACGTTAGCAGAGTTTCGACACGATTTAAGATATCCAGAAGGCTTCGACCGTGATTTTGGAGGTTATTCCAATAAGTTTTAGGAGTGCTTCAGAAAATTTTACTACTGCTTTCAGTACTGCATTTACTTACAAGGAGTGTATTTTGAATAAAATGTAATGTAAACTAAAAATAAACAATATCTTGTATTACATTTCCCGTCAGTCACCTTTCCCTTAGGACAGACTGTATATATATTTGGTAATATTTTTCATTTGTCAATATAAGTGGATATGAATTTCGAATTAAGGTGTCATTGGGAGAGAGTTGCTCTCTGTTAATTGACTTGTATTATTATTATTATATACGAGTAGGCCCAAAGTTGGAATACCAACTGGAAAAGAAAAGGGAATGACGATAAATGAATGATTCGACTCACGTAGTACTATTGAGCGCCTATATACAAATGAGATCCAACCCACCCAATATTTACTCTCTTTGCTGTTATTTACTTTGTTTACTTTAATTCAATTTATTAGCATTGTTTATTCCATATACTCAAGAGTTCTGAATGAGAAGCCCTTATGCTTTGATATTGATTGACTCATGATGTAATAAATGTTGGCCAAACAAAAATATTATAGAGTCAATTATTTGAAACACTAGAGCTTTGATCCAATAGAAACCATGATTACTTAGCACCCGGGCGTCGCGTGTTCGATTACCGGTTGATCCCTAAATGGTTGAAATTGAAGGTGTATTTCTATTTCGATTTTCGTTTCGTCATGGCTATAAGTAACTAACTGCCTGATATAAGTGATTGGTGCGTTTTGAGAGACCAGTATAAGAGTAATTAAATGTCAATGAGCCAGTACCAACCGAAGGGATAAACATTGATATAAAGTAAAAAAACTAAACATTTGAGCCATGTTCAGTCCTACAATATTAAAGGTGTTGAAGATATTCGACAAAGACGTTCGTTATGCGTAAGATCCAATATGATTGAAAGACGCTTCAGAGGATGCAGTAATGTAATAAAGACGCATTTATTCCAGTCATACTGCTTGTCATTGTACTCAAGCGAATTTTGGATAAATTATACATCCATAGGTTTAAAAAAATTCCAAATACAGTATAATACATAATCATATTTGGACTGTAGCACTCAGAGATGTTTGCTATGGATATCTGCCAGATTTTGGAGAGGAGAATACATGAGTGTAATTATGCGAATTGATAACTTATTAATTTGAAATATTGCAAGTTAAAATATTTACTCTGCACCTCTAATTATGAATAAATTATTATTGTTACAAAGAGTGAATAATCTGAATAATTATTTGTTTTTATTTCAAGCATTTTTTTGTTTCATTAAAAAAAAATTAGATTTCTATTTAATGATAATAAGTCTATATGTGTACTCTTAATTGCTTATGTATTTTTTATATTCCTTATGCTGTATTGCACACCCTTGCCTATTGGCTGTAAAATTTTAACTATTATAAATAGAGTATAAAACTTTAAACTAATGAGTGAATTCCACAAGATAATCAGAAACACAACATAGTAATTGGTGAAACAGAAACAATCGGCGAAACAGAAAGAAAATAAAACAGACTCGAGTAATAATACACAGTATGTAACGAAGCTGGGGAGGAAAAAGAAGATACTAGAAAGATATTTTTCTTTTTAACTTTCAAATTAACTAGAAGGATTGAAACTGAGGGCTGACAGATAACATGAAAATAAAAAATACTTATTCCGAAAAAATAATTTGAAAACAAAGAAGTAAAATTTGAAAATAAATCATTTTTGCATACACATGCATATGGTACATACTATCACGCCACTCACTTGTCGGGGTAGGCAGAGAGGATACATAATTAGACTTTTTACCGCTAAATCATATTTTTTACCTCATCTACATTCATATACCTTCTCACACAACTTTTATGATTTCTCTGAGTATTTACATTTCTTTCTTTAAAAACATCATTCACTTAATCGAATCATATTTTTCTTTGTCTTCCTCTTAAATTAACATGCCTTCCTTTTAAATTTACACTGAATATTTGTTATGTAAATCTTTCTTCATGTTCTCGTTTTGTATGTCCAAACCATCTCAGAGTGCTCTTCTTCACCTTACTTAATCTATCAAGCTTAAGTTTGCATTCATACATTATCACATCATGTATTATTTTAAGAGTATAAAAAAATCCGGTAAATTTTGGAATGGATATATTTGCGTATAGTTGGAGTATTTTACTACTAGAATCCATGTACATATTTCCTTCTACATGCTTAAACTGTCTCAGAGTGCTCTTTTTCATCTTAAATAACACATCAGCCTTTAGTTCACACTCATACATAGTCACCGCATGTTTCAATTTATACACAATTTTGCCAAGATCTTATATATGATATACAAACGTATGTAGACAACTTAGTATATTCCAGTTTTTATTTAAAACAAACCCATTAAAAAGATCTTATATATGATATACAAACGTATGTAGACAACTTAGTATTGGGTTGATGCAAAAGTTATGACCGTTTTTTATGATCCCAGGTAAAAAAATTCCCAGGTAAGAAATTATGAATAGTATCTTCTTTTAAATGACTCCATTGTATTAAGGATGCTTTCCCCTACTTTCTATTCAGTTTTGGCCTGGCCAAAGTACAGTGAAGAGCCCTTGTATTTTTTCAAAATGTCGGTCGATAAAGCGCATTTACGTCATTGTTTACTTTATGAATTCCGTAAAGACAATACCGCGAGTGTGGCAACCAAAAATATTTGCAAAGTGTATGGAGCAGATGTCATCAAAGTTCGACAGGTACGAAGATGGTTTACAAAATTCCCATCTGGGGATTTTTCACTAATTGTTTTTCACTAATTTTTCACTATTGTGTATTTTGAACTCTTGGAACGCAATCAGACAGTTACAGCAGAACAATATTGTCAGCAATTATCCAAATTGAACATCGCCCTTCAAAAGGATAGACCAGAATTGGTAAACAGAAAAGGGGTTGTGTTTCATCACGACAATGCGCGACCACATGTGGCTATGATGACCCAACACAAGCTAAATGAGTTGAAATGAGATGTTATCAAGCATCCACCGTATTCTCCAGATCTTGCTCCTTCCGATTTTCATTTATTCCGATCACTGCAAAAAAATTTTAAATGATAAAAAATTTGATTCAATAGAGCAGGTAAAAACATCCCTTACTACATTTTTCGCCCAAAATCCACGGAATTTTACACTAATGGTATTAATAAGTTAATAGAAAGATAGAAGAAGGTTATAAGAACTGATGGAAATTATAAAATTGATTAAATAAATAATACAAATCTAAAAAAAAATGTTTAATTGTATATGTAAAAAACGGTCATGACTTTTGCATCAACTCAATATATTCCAGTTTTTATTTAAGACAAAACCATTGAAAAAGTTCTGATATATCCTTAAATACCCCAAACCAGATAAATTTTGGATCGGGTATTTTTTGCGTATATACTTATGGTTAAAGTATTACTAGGTCCCATGTACATATTGTCTTCTGCATACCCATACCATCTCAGAGTGCTTTTCTTCATCTTAATTAAACCACCATCCTTTAGTCCATATTTACATATTGTCATCCCATATTTTTTTCTAAATGTACGTTTTTGCACAAAATTTTGCATATATACTCGTATTTCTATATATGCAATCATATGTAGTAAACATTGAAAACACCAGTTTTTATTCAAGACAAGCACGTAAAAAGTGACGTTACATATCTTTAAATACTCCAAACTAGATATGTTTTTGATTGGATATTTTTTGCGTATATTCCACCATTTTCGGTTGAAGTATTTTACTACTAGGATCCATGTACATATTTCCTTCTACATGCTTGAACTATCTCATAGTGCTCTTCTTCGTCTTAATTAACACACCAGCCTTAAATTTACATTTATACATCGTCACCTCATGTAGCTTCTCCCTTCCATTTGTACAGGTTTTCGCATACACCTTCTTATATACACAAATGTGTGTAGTCAACTTTGTATATTCCTTTTTTAATTTAAAACAACCCCTTAAAAGCGACGTAATATATGTATCTGTAAATACCCCAAACCAGGTAAATTTTGGATGGGATATTTTTTACGTATATTCTACCATTTACGGTTGAAGTATTTTACTACTATTGTAGGAGCTATGCACATATTTCCAGTTCACGGAGCTCCCCGCTTGCAGTGTAATTACTGTTATTGTCCCATATACAGCGTAAAGGCTTAACCACATCGTTACATTTAAATATTTATGTCTCCGAATTGGGGCCAAGTCGAAATTTGTGCTCTGTTATTACCTTATCTACATGGTAATGGGTTAAAATACGGTACGATTTTTTTACTGGTTGAAATCTTACATGTTACTCAATGGAGAAATTTGTACAGATTAAAAAAATCGGGAATTTCCGTCCTAGAATCAAATATTTATTTCTTTATTCAACACTTATGTGAAAATAAATCTGATGGATTAAAAACAATTTCTTCCAATCAATCAGCTATTGTTTCATAATTATTGTTGGGGTTTTATTAATATTTTTGTACAATATATTCATTCAATATCTCGTTTATTGATAAAGACCCGTCCGTGTACACTGTTCAGCGTTCAATGTTCACCTGGTGTATTGGTAAAACCCGATAAGTTTTGTCATATAAGGGTAGTGGCTACCTTCGTTTTCTGTCGGCCGTACAGCTTTGGAGGACACCTAGTGATTTTGTTTCAGCATAGAATGCTTCGATTTTTACCATATTGGTACACTTGGTGTGGTATTAAAATTTTGGAAAGAAATAATGATAAGTGCACATGAAAACTGCCTCAGTGGTTAGTAGTAGAGTATAATTGTTGGACCATGTATTTTATACAGTGTATGAAAACAATACTGGGAAAAAATGA
Organism: Odontocerum albicorne; assembly: GCA_949825065.1. Taxonomy (NCBI): domain Eukaryota; kingdom Metazoa; phylum Arthropoda; class Insecta; order Trichoptera; family Odontoceridae; genus Odontocerum; species Odontocerum albicorne. The sequence goes on along the minus strand of OX463845.1, from coordinate 33,786,075 downwards.
ACAAATAATAATATATAAGATAAATCTCAAGGAAAACAGTGTTAAGGATTGAAATTGGACGGAAATTAAGGAATTGGAGTATTTTGAGATATATCACAGTTCTTTAGTTTATTACTATGGATAACAATGTAACTCATCTGATTGAACCAGGAAGATCGTTCTCAAATCGAGCCGAGTGAACCACAAAACATTGGTATACAAAGAATTTTGCTATCGATAGATCGAAAGGATAGCCCATACTCAATTTTTTTTATGCAGATATTAAGGACAGCTTGAATTGCTTAACTTTCTAAAGAGGTTTGATAGAATGTGGAGATTTCTTCGCTGTCTATTTGTTATATTTTTTTTAGATAAAAAGTAAACTGAATACTAACCTTTTGAAACCTCTGCTGTCTATCCAACAGCTCCTCAATTACACCGAGATGACAAACATCCTCATAGTCAATTGAGGGAAAGATGAGATTCTAGGTCAGCAAGATTTTTCTTTGGATAATCTGTCGAGAGAATAGACTTGGAAAGATTTTGTGTCTTAACTCGAATATATCATTGCGCCAACTCAAATATTCATCTACAACTATTCCAAGATTTTATATCATATCGGGAGTACAGAATAACATAGCCATCAATTTGAATACACGGAAGAGTTTATTGATCATTCCTTGAAAAACATCGACGACTCCCGAGGATAATAGTTTGCAATTCAATAGGATTAACTATCAAGCTGTTTTCTCTAGACCACTGTGTGATATCACCAATATCGTGATACTAGACGATTAACCCGCACCATTCAGGGAATCCGAGTTTTTTTAAATACGTTTCTAGATTGTTATAAAACGGTGCTTAAGGACCAGTAAACGAAAAAATGTTAGTATATATTCTCAAAAACGTAATGCCAATATGTCACTTACGAGTACATACACAAATACTGCTACAAGCACTACACACTACGATATATAGCACAATATTGCAACAAATATTCAAGGGGTTAACTCCCATAAATTCATTTTATATCAGTTTACCAAATAAAATACCGCATCGAACATAACAATACCACCTCAATACATTAACTTACAGCTGAATGTCAAAATCAAAAAATCTTCACTCGCGATTATTATTTATGGAACGTTTCATAGAACGTGAATAAAAAGAAAGGATTAAAATTTTATGCTTAAATTATAAAAGCGTGCGTCTTATTTCATTTACAAAAGTTAAATATTGCGACATCTATTATTACAAATTAGAATTATTATTGACAAGAATGTGCTTTTAAGGCGACATCTGTTTTGTATTTCACATATTTTTTCAATTTGAGACGCACTTCAAAGCTTTCCGGATAGATTTTAGTAATTTATTTAACTAAACATAATCATCCCCTCTCCCACTTGTTCTAAAATAATATTAGTTTACGTTTCATATTCAACTTAAGAAAATAAGATCATATCATACATCCCTTAACTGGGTGAATGTAAGAAACCGTCAACATGCGTTGTAAATTATCTTTTGCAATATTGACGATATTACCTTTTGACTTTTGCAGTTCACCATTTTTTATTTTTTCACGTTGTGTTTTACGATCCAAGCTGGGACCAGCTACCAGATAATATCAGATTCGTACTTCGAAAAACGAATTTCACCTCCTTTCAGTAACATAGCGTGTTCTTTTTGGTTTTTTAATCCCTCTTCCCTTACTGGACCTTGTCAAATTTGTATTTTTTGTTATTTTTTTATCTCCATATTAAAAATGTAAGCCCGTAATTTTCACTCAAAAAAAAAATATATTATGTTCAGTAGGAAGAGATTGCCACCATGATTATAACATCACCGTATTATATACTGCACAATGATGTTTTGAATAAATAAATAAGGGTCGAAGTTGCAGCACTGCTAGGGTTTTCATTCAAGAAAGTGTGTCCTGCCTATTTTCAAAAAAAGTTTCTAAGATCAGGTGATTTCCGTCCTTATATAGTACTTACGCCCAATTTTACGCCCTTGTCATTATTCTCACAGGACGTCTTCCTCCTCCTTCACCCAAAGGGGAGGTCTTTCTCCATTTGAACGGGGGGAATGTGTGCGCCCCTTCCTATATCATACATTTAGCCTGATATCTCGACTATGAACGTCGTTTTGTTGTTTTTTAATTTCACAAACGTAATATAAATATGTATATTTTAATTGTGAAACTTCTGAATGGTTTTTTTAGAATTTATTTTTAAGTTGGTCCAATTCACATTGTTTATAATGTATGTGTATATCTCAATATGTTGTTAGCATGGTGTTCTTGTGATTTTAAAGTATTTGAATCAATTGAATTCAATTTGCATAATCCGACATCGATATAGTTAAAGTTTTTTTGTTTTCAAAATCAAATTAATTTAATCTGTTGATATAATCTGACAGGAGGTACATCAGTCTCTACACCAGTTTTGGGAAACAGTGGGTACTTTTGTCTGGATGTCTTCCTCTAGACGCTGTTTTGATAATAATTTCGGAAAATCTCATCCAAATTCCTAACTCGTTCATCCTAGTAATAGTAGGTGGCTGCTCAAGAGACTTAGTGGTCCTAATGAAGCTGTGCCTGGATTTCAATCAAGGGGCTGGAGTCTAGTGGTTATATTAAGCATATTTTGGGTAATTCAATTATTTGAATTTATTAGTACAGCTGTCAGTATTTCATGATTTTTAGGAAAATTTTCTCAGTGAAGACGTAAATTTGTAGAACATTAGCTCTCAGCGGGAGGAATTTGGCTTTTGAAGAATATGCCACTTGGTAAGACAATTTAGAAATCTCTGAAAGTATTTTTTCAATTATACGTTTCAAACATATAATATCTACAGAGTTTTGTGTGGATTTCTTATATATTGATGTTTTAATCTAATGATACAATTAAGTCACGTATAAAGTAAAATAGTAAAAAGCTTTACTCATATAAATCTTTACCTCTCCTTGCGTATTTCCGCATTTCAACATCTGTGACTTAACGTTGCTTCTAATACTTCAATCAAATATCTCAATACAGCTGCTTGTATTCTTGAGACTTAATTTTTACAAATTAAAAGTTTTAATACGATATTTACTACCCCTATTGTAGTTTGAGTTCCCCATCTTGTGCAAACTGAAATCATATATGTTATAATATATTTATATACGATTGCAACATTTAAACACGTCTCCTAACCTTACTGAGTGATGCAAAGGGGTTTTACATATCCCATCGTAGTCATTTTTGTTTTCGATGCTCTGATTCTTATTTTAACTTGCTTGATTTTTTTTTTCAAAATGCCTTAAAGCATCTAAATTACTATGGTAACCAATGTTCGGCGGATGAAAATGCACTCCAAGCAAAAAGTTCAAGATTTTCAGGCAATCCACCCACACTAGACTGATTTGTACAATCACTATCAAAACTTAAATATTAATTCTTAGGATGTCAATATAACTAATAAAATTTATCTGATAAAATCGATTTTTACATAATTAAAACGTTCAATCCATTAAATTTAAAAAATGGATAATTGACCGATATGTGGCGAAGTTTTCCGTAGGGAAAAAAATTAAAACGCAACATTTAGTGGAAGTGGCAAATATATGACATTTATTCAACTAAAACTGTCATGTGAAAGGCAGTTCAAAAAATATATGAAATGTTATTTCATAATCCAGATCACACTTACAGCTTGAATATAATACAACATCAATTCTCTGAAGGCGGCTCAACACTACATAGTGGCATATCGCAACAACACAAAATTGACGTTTCTAAATTGTTAAATATCAACTTTCCTGTCACATATTCATCACCTCTTGTACATCCATACAACTTCTCATACAACTCTAAAACGATTTTTCTGACTTTTACATTTCCTATTTTCAAAATATCATTCGCTTGATCAACCATACTTTCCTTGGTCTTCCTCTGCCACGCCTTCTACTTACATTTGCACTGTATATTTGATTTATTAGTTTTTCTTCATCCATTCGTTCTACATACCCAAACCATCTCTAAGTACTCTTCTATATTTAACTAAAAATATTAGCTTAAAGTTCACATTTATCCCTAATCACATAATTACATATTCTGTCCCTCCTAACAGTGTTTTTTTTACATGTACGTCTCACTTCCATAATTCAAACGATATAATTATATTTTTCTGAAATAAATGGATATTTAGAAAGGGGTAGACGGAGCGTGGGAAGGAGTAGTTGGAAAGTTTTAACTGAGAGAAAGGATTTTTATCTCAAGCAGGAGAGGATATATGGAAGTGGACATGCGAGAACTATTTTCATGGATATCTGTCTTTTCTCTGCCTACCCCAACTAAGAGACATAACGTGATGGTGTACGTAATTTTTTTTTATTCCGAATCGTGTTGAACAGTATTTTGCTACGAAAGGAAATCGCATAATTTTTCATTTCGCTAAGAATACCGCAGTTTTTAATTTTTTTTTCAAATATATCGTTTTCAATACGTACATAAATAAACAAAGAATATATAATTTTCCATTTCGTAACATAAATATACATATCCGTGCGGAAAGGAAAGTCTTAAAATTGCTTTGTTGAAAATGTCCCAGTAAATTTTGTTGGAAGAAAATAAATTTTATTTGGCCAGAATATTGTTGACAAGTTTCCTATAGTTCAGATTTTATTAAAATAGTTTTGGATCTTGTGCCTTCTGAAAAAACCCTCGCAGAATATAAATGAAAGTATCGGTTTTATTAAGCGGATGTAAACAAAATTTTAAACTGGTTCTTTGCCAAAATAAAAAATAAATTAAAAAAATAAAGCTCAAATATTTTCTTTCATTTAATTGAAATGAGATTCACAATAGTGTTTAAGTATCAACTTTGACGTATGTGAGTGAAATAAGGACAAGAAAAAATACTAAGAGGAGTCGAATAAATGTTGTAGAAATGCGTGCACTGGGAAAAATACATGAACTGATAATGTATTGGGTGTTAACATAAGTTGTGTCCGTTTTTTTCCAAATGAAGAGAACATGAGGACACAAAAAAAAAATTACAACAAATTAGTCAATAATGTATTCTCCTTCATTATTTATAACTTCTTGCCAATGTTCTACAAGTTTTTCAATGCCTGTGCAATAAAAACCATCCGGTCTTGGCTCGAGGAATTCGTCCAACCATGTCCGCAATTCGACATCATTATTGAAGGAAACGCCGCGCAACTTGTTCGAAAGCGACCGGAAAAGGTGGAAAACGACGGCGCGAGGTCTGAAAAATATGGAGGGTGGGGCAGGACTTCCCAATCAAGCGTTTGAATGGTATTTTTCGTAATGTTGGCGATATGCCGGCGGGCGTTATCGTGTTGCAGAATAACGCCATATTGCCCATCCGGACTTTTTTTGTCGAATTGCAGTGTTAAGCCGCTGCATTTGCAGAATGTATAGCTCCGCGTTGACTGTCTTATTGTGTTCAAGTATCTCGTAGTGGATGACATGACATGGATGATGATGCCAATCCCACCAGATGCAAATCATCGTCTTGTGCGGATGCAAATCTTGTTTCGCTCTGGGCGTTGCTTGTTGACTATAACTCACTCATTCTTTCCGTTTCTTCATATTCACATAAAGGCACCAGTAATGATGCGGTAAAGGAATCTTTGCTTGTGGCCATGCGTAGCTCGATGACGCGCTAGCAAAGCAGCAGAAATTGTCGAACGATAATTTTTGTTGTTTTCACTCAAAACATGTGGAACCCAAGCGCTGAACTTCTGGACTTTTCCCATTGATTTAAAACGGCGGTATACAGTCATGTGACTACAATTCATCTGTTCAGCCAATTCTACGGTGGTTTGAAGGGGATATTCATGAATAATATGGTTTAAGCGGTCCTCATCGAAGTCCACTGGTCGTCCGGAACGTTCCATGCCTTTCAGGTCGAAATTATCGTCATTGAAACACAAAAACCATCGACGAGCTGTCCTTTCATTCATAGCATCTTCACCGTACACTTCGCAAATATCGCAAGCAGCTTTGGCAGCTTTATAACCTCGATTGAACGCGAACAGAATGAGGTGTCAAAAATGCTCACTTTCGTCTACTTGACATTCCATTCTGAAGGTTTGTAGTCAAATAAAATAATATACGCAAACACAATGTCTTGTAGAGCAGAAAATTTTCTTTCGAATGACGTATAACATTTACCATTTTGTTTTACTTTTGGTGCTCATTTTTAAATTAGGAAAAAAAACGGACTCAACTTATGTTAACACCTAATATAAAATAAACCAGAATAGAGTGATAAGGGATGTAGAAGTCTCGCTTGGTGCTTAGAGCTACGCTACAAGATGACTATGATAGTCACGTAGCGTGGCGCGAAGCGTGCAGTGTGGTCATTGCGATAGTATGGGGTGCGTTGGTTCGCTAGGATATGTCACCTAGCTCGCAGCGTAGCTCTAAGCACTAAGCGAGGCTCCTACCTGTGTGGCCGAGACCTAACCAAAAAAATATACTCGTACATTACAAATGGAATGGAAAGCGTGGCAAAGAGATATAAGGGAAATTTGATTGTATCAATCAAATTATATTTTGAAAAAAGGAAATTCGAAAAGGTCGAAAGTTCGTTGGATATGTATGAGGAAGTGTATGTATGGATATAGAAGAAGCAAAGGATGTATATCATATTAGGGAAATCTGGCGCTCTCTTATCTCTACCTACCCTGATAGAGGAACGATGAATTGGTGTATATGTGTATGCCGGCAAATGAAATAACATTTTTAATTTACTTTTTAAGATTGAAAATGAAATCGTTGTAGACAAAGCAACTAGGTAGGTTTAATACGATAAGGAAATATCTTCTTAACCACCTAAGAAATATGTTTAAAAGACTTTTAGTGAAAATCAGACTGGAGCACTTTAAAAAACCGCAGCATCAACGAAAAATCGAACTCGGAACCCCTTGGTTAAAAAACAAGTGTCTGACTAACTAGGCTACAAAGGTGTATTTATAAAGAATAAAAAAATAAATATTGAAGAAAATTGTTTATTATAAATTAAGATAATATTGAAACTTATGAATTGAAACCGATGTTCAACTTTTGAATTGCAATTGAATTTCAAGAATTGAAATTCAAGTAAATTTTGTGCGATCTCAATATGGTAGAAATATTTAAGTAAGAATGAATTTTCGCAAACGAACTCGATTGAATGTTGAAAATTTTGTAGTACGTTTTCATCGATTGTATAACAGCTACGTGAAAATCATTTTGAAATAAAAATCTCAGTAATACCTTGACTAAAGCGTGGAAATTTACATCTGTGAAATTAGGTCGGCTCAGTTTTTAACTGAATATTAAATAAAGCCGAATAACAATAAAACGACTGTCTTTCAATCTGGGGGTCGCGGTTTTGAGTCCCGAAGGTACACGATTTTTTTAAAAATGTTTCCGATCTGGTTTTCGCTTAAGGCCTTTTTAAATTTTATTCTGGTTCGTTCGAAGATGTTGCATTATAGCAAAAGTTTAATTAAATATAATAATTGGTATGTTATATGTAGTACATATTACAAATACGTTGAATATGTGAAAGAACGTAGTAATATGAGGATGATAGATTTTTTTTTTATATTTAACTCTTTTTTTCCACCCTTCTCAATGAAACTCAAGTGTGAAATATAGGAATTTGAAACATCATTGAAATATAGTATGAGCATCAAAAAGGCAAAGCCTGTTACATTATCTAAAGAACCTGTTAGATGCAATCAAGTAATACACAATAATTATGATAGTAAAATGACAATTTATAAAGTGCCGTTTACAGATCATACTCTCCTAAAGGGCGTTCTAACTCGAGATTCGATCCTACTATTATTGACAGATAAAATAATATTACAAAAAAATAAACAATAACAGTGTAAGTATGGGAAGGTGGTGGCTGTGGCCATTGCTTTGTAACCTCCACTGCATCTGCATATGTTAAGAAAAATATATTAAGTAAAAAAAACGCAGAAAACTTACCAAGGGAATACGAACCACAAAGAAATCTTTCGATAAATAAGTGATAGTAGCAAACACATATTCGATTTTAGGTGGAGTTAAGTGTAAAGTGTTCATATTTAACAAAAAAAAATTATAAGTCTTCCCAAAAAGGTTTGTCTTTAAGGGATCTCTAGACTAAAATGATATCATGATTTCTAATTTTTTTTAATAATTAATTACACCGTCTGATTTAGGTTCTTTATAATATTTTACAACACTAAAAACCCCATTTAAATAAAATATAAACAAACGGTATACAAAAATTAAGATTACCAGTTCATTAAATATTACACAACTATATTAAACTTTTACTATGGCAAAAAAAACAAGGTAAAATTAATTATTAAAATTAAATACATTTTTACAATAAAAAAATAGACTGTAAATAAAATAGAATACTGTACACAGCTTCAGGAATTCACAAATAGCAAAAAATCGAATAAATCTGAATTTATTTAAAATATTCTTAGAGAGAAGAATAAATCACGTCTGGCAGCTACAGTTGAGTGTCTCAACAAGATGATTGAGCGACCAATGCCTTTGAATACCTTGGATTGGATATTAATTGTCTCATTGACTCATATAATAAAATTACAGGACAGGTGAACACATCCTCAGTAATAGGATGCCTTAAATATTGTATATGATATAATAAGTACATGACAACAGAAAGTATGTTGACAACATATAAAACATGTCTTAGACCTGTGACGACATATGCTTTTTTAACTAAAGCTGATAACACTCAAACGATGCCACTTCATACATCATCAAAAATAAAGGTTCTGTAATGTATGACTTGTTAAACATTCAGACACAAAAGAAATACTGAAATAAGAATAATATTTAAAACCGAACACACCGTAAATGAGGAACGGAGAGAAGGAAAACTGATGGAACAAAAAAATAATGAAACAATGAATAAATAATAGGTTTATCGATAGCTAAAGGGTCTTTCAAATTGAGCGGTTTTTTTAAATTTTTGGATAAAACACAGATGGCGTCGCGAACTTGCCTGGGTCTTGTGACATTTGAGAAGTGTAATGTATGACATTTATAAAAATGGAGTCGTATACAATACAACAACGCGTTCAAATTGTTGAATTATTTTGTTTTTATGTAATCTCCGGAAACGGTGATGTTAATTGGCCACCAAGATCATATGATCTGACCCCGTTGGATTATTTTCTCTGGGGTTACGTGAAAAGCCAGGTCTATAAGAATGAACCCCAATCAATTCCTGAGCTAAAGGACGAAATTGTTCGCATTATTGGTGAGTTAGAAACGCAATTATGCCAAAATGTCATCGAAAATTTTGACAAAAGAGTGGACATTTGTGGAGCTGCAAGAGGTGGACATTTGGCGGATATTGTTTTTTTTTGTGTTTAAATGTCATACATTATACTTCAATGACCAATAAAAAGGTTTTTTGAAATCAAAGCAAATTGTGTGTTTTATAAAAGAATTAAAAAAAATAGAATAAAAAAAAGCTTCATTTGAAAGACCCTTTATATGCTCATTGCATATAAAGGGTGTGTGAATATTTTTCTTCTTCATCGCGTGCTCTGTTAAGCGTCGTGGTCTTCTGCTACGTCTCGAACTCGGCACACCTTTCTAGATTCATCCTTCCCGGTCCTCAGCCATGTTGAATGCAGTGTTTAAAGAGAATCCTGTTAACTCTTTTCTATTGTCGATCTCATTGGATACTTTCCTCATGATCGTCTTCACTCAACTGCCCCTATGATCACTAGCTATTACGCATATTAAGGCAATGGAAAAGAAAACACGTTTGAGAGAAAATCTACTTAAAGGAATGGTCTCATATCAAAACATCCTCTCAATCGAGAAATATCCTCACTCACAGGGGAACGAAGATGTAAGAAGTTTTTTAGCCAATACCTTTCTTCTCGTGAACAGATGTTCAAAGATCGATGAGACCTGTATAGTTTCTCATGGTTATCCTATACGAAAACGAACATCAGACATTCTTTCAAAGAGATAGAGGAATGGAAAGCGGGCAGTTTACATCCCATAAATAATGCAAAAAATAATGATCCTAAATGTACTGCAAGATGAAGAACAATCCAAAACCAAAATATAATGAATCTGTAGCGACCGTGCGTGCGGTCACTGAACCCACTGGGGCGATCTTTGGCCACTCGGTCATTGAACTCGCTCTGCAAGGAATGCGAGACGGCGCTGGGCGAAGGTCGCCGCGCGGTCATTGAACTCACTAGTAGCGAACAGCGAGAGTGAGACGCCGACATATCTTTTGCCTCTCCTACAGACCGTAGTATGAAATGTATATGGAACACGTGACAATAACCATGTGTCCGGCGAAGCGAGACGGCGACATCTTCTGCGCCGTTCTATACATTATAAATACATACGCTCTCAATAAACTCTCTATCTTTGCTTATCTCGATCTCGACGACTTTTATTAAAACAACCTCATCCTTCTATGCGAAACACTAGCCCCTAAAAATCCTTTGGTATATAGTTTTAATTAATTGATGATCTTTATTTTGTAAACATTCGTTTCTTGAGTAATAAATATTTCAATTGAATCGACCTTTCTCTGCCTGAAAGTGTTCAAGATATAAACGGGGTGTGCAGCTTTAGGTAATACTTGAAGCCCACCTTTTATGAGAAGTATTATTAAAATTTATGATTACATATGACCACTACACATATAAACTTTATTCTTTCTAAAGCCGAATGTGTTACTATCACATATTGGAAGAACTACAACGGTTTATTTGTAGTTCGTATTCTTTTGGTAAAATTTCTGCAGTTTTATTACCGAATATATATTTCTAAATATATCCAGATGTAGGAAAATACCTTATCTAATGACTGTAGCTACCACCTTTCTATCCAATAATTTATTTTTTTCAAATTTACTTTGTAATATTTTTAATCTGTCAATACTAGTGGATTCGGACCCTGTGTTAGAGTGCCCTTAAGGAGAGTCTGCTATCTAAACAGCGCTTTATAAATTGTCATTTTATTATTATTACGATTGTTTAGGACGTTAAAAGTTCTTTCGACAGCATGTACGACAAAAATGTTGATTTTTATATACGTTAAAGTGAACATTGGATACAACTTTTCCACCTTTTGTACTAGCCGTAAATTCATATAGGTGACTCCATAGCAAAAAGGGGTTTGTGGTTTCAGGAACGGTGGTTTAAAATAGGCGGTAAATGAATTACACTAATCTATTGGATAGATTAAATTAACTCTTCTTGAAGCAATTTGGCTGAGGGTCGTAATAAATTAAGAGGCTCCATATTTGTAAATGAAGGAAGCTATTATGTAACTAAAGGATTGATTGTAATGATTGTGCGTATGGTACCTTAAAATTTTATTTTGGTCCACTACATACCAGAGGTAGTGGTAGGCAGAGAGGACAGAATGGCAGACTCATCTATCTTGACACACATCTTAAGACTCTTCTGAATCCATACACCTTCTACGATTTCTCTGACTTTCTACGTTCTCTTCTTTTAGAATATCATTCACTTGATCCATCCATATTTTCTTTGGGTTTTCTCTCATCCACCTTACACTCACATTTAGACTATATATCTACAGTACCCAGCAGTAAGTAATACACATCAAGCTTAAAGAAGAGACTGTCAGCCATAATCGGCTAACTTCGGCTTTGTAGAGCGTCGTCTCTGTCGCACGCACACCCTAGAACGCTTGACAACGACTGACAAATTGCGACGGAACACGTGTATGAATGGCAGAGACGACGCTCTACAAAGCCGAAGTTAGTCGATTATGGCCCACAGTCTCTTTTTTAAGCCCGATGTGTATTACTTACCGCCGTGTACTGTATTTTGTTAGTCTTTCTTCATTAATTTGTTCCACATCTCCAAACCATCTCACCGTATTCTTCTTTAACTTCAGCCTTAAGTTCCAATTCATCTCTATCCGCTCTATATATTTTTAGTGCACGCTTTTCTACAGCAAATATTCGATTTCTTTCAGGCTTTTTCTACGTTCACGTTTCCCTCCCATGCATCAAAGTTGATACTAAAATATTGTTGTAGACTATTTATTATCTTAGCAGATTTTGATACTGTCCTGTGCCAGTATGTTTGTTTCACACTCCTATTGACTTTGTTTCCTGTCGGTACACGCCATTCGATATCATTTTTAACTTTTTCACAACTTGAGAAAATATTACCCAAATACTATATATTTTACCAGTTTTATTAATAAAAATAACAACTAATTTTATTTTAGTTTCCCCATTATTACCTTATACGTGTATATTGCTTAAAAGTATTTTTTCCTTCAATCAAATAACTTCAGTGGCCTTGTTGAAAGAACGCTTGGCATTGAATTCAGGGTTCCGGGTCCAATTGCCAATTAGATAAAAATATCTGTTATGCCCTCGATTGGGTTTCTTCTCTTTACACTGTGGTGAAACCTTAACGGGGGGAGGGGGAGGAGTAACACAAGATAAGTCCAGACTTTTTGATGTCATCTAGTTTGGATTGTTTATTGTAAATTGTGCGAAACATACATAACATATGTGTAAGTGTGCATTTTTTTCTTATCAATAATCGAAACATATTATTCAATAAGAGGTCCTCGTCTGATTTTTTGCACAAGATTTGAACATCATCCTAGTTCATTGGAAAATAAATGGCCATATGGCTATAAGTATTATACAATATACAATTTATGTGCGTCGACTTTAAATAACCTGTTGTTTTTTCATAAATTATGTATTTACAAAATGTATTCCTGTGTATAGACCAATAAAATATATTAAATTTATTATTCTACTATACATCGTGACACCACGTATATTTCAAGTCTACAAACCATATTTTTGAAGATATCTGTTTTGTTCGGTTTGAGTCAATATCTTTGAGCGCCTAGCAAGTCAATGAATTTCCTATTGTAACTCACTGTTCAATATCTCTTTCCAGTTTGAGATCATAATTTCTTGAGTACTTTTTATCTGTATAAACAGCTTTTAATCCGTGCACATATATACATATTGTCATACACATATATCCTCTCCTGTATCTCATATTTCTTACCTTTCTTTCAGTTAAAAAATCAAAAACTATCTTTTTTTGCTCGTTCATCGTCCTCCATTAATTCCAGACAAATATACTTGTTTCTTAAGTCTTTTGCAATTTATGATATCAATATGCCTAAATTATTTCATGATTCTCTCTTAATTTTCCCTATAACATCTCTTACTCCCAGTTATTTTTTACTCTCTCTAACATTATAATAAGACACGAATTTCTACTGCATTTATAGGTCTCTTAGTATCATTATCTTTCAACGCCCATTTTATTTGCATGAAATTTTCAAAATAATTTACTGATGTATGTATTATAACTGACTACATTCTATTTTATAGGATCATTGTAATATACACACTGATGATTCCTTAAAATGAAAGAGTACGTTTTTACTGTGTACACGTCTGAAAATTCTCAAAATTAACCGTGCTCTTAGATAGCTTTCTAAAGACTCATTGAGCTTTCTAAAGCCGTAAAATTGTTTGAATTTCAGGGGGAATATTTTCTTAGCAATATCTTGGTAGACGTTTGTGGAGACCGTACAAAAACTTTGCCGCGTGATAATTTCATCAAAGAACTAGTTTGGAGTAAATTGCAAAACCGAAATTGAGACCCCATTTCATAAACTTTTCTCCATTATATCATAACACGCTCAAAGTAGATAGAGAAGGGAAATATTGTTAAACTCGACGAACTTAACCGAATATTTTAGCATTACATCGACATTTTGTTTATGCTTCTTGTTCATATGTTCATAAGTAAATTGTATAATAGAATAACACCTTAATGTCAGAGATGATTGAGATAGTCTTGATGAGATTCATTGTCAGTAAATATATACATTTTACATAATTTCACATTCATCCCTAATCATTTCATTTCGTAATCTGTCATACATTTACACCTCGTGTGTTCTTCTCAATGCCTGCATTTCTACTGCATTTATTCGGTTCCTATAAGTCATTTTTCACAAAAAATGTATTGTACATGAATGTAATATTTCACCTAAATGTATTTATTTGTACATGAATTTGGTTTATATTTTATTTTAATCTCATATTGAACATAAATTTTCCGGATTGCATAAATCAAAATTATTCTCATGTTTGAACAAATGTTTACTTAAAAAATGGAAAAGTAGCCTACAGTGTCGCCAAATAATTTACATGAGACTTTTTACAATTTAAATACTCAAATAAAAAAGGGTATTAAAAGTGTAATGAATAATGTTTGTGATGCTTGAATTTCTTGATAAATGTGACCCGACAAACAGCAGTGCCTACCGCAACACCGGCTTGTGGTCAAGCAGTATCCCTTATGGGCTATCTTTCTACAATGGAAATTTTATAAATGACTTGCGATCTTTTTTCGACAGCGGACCCTAAAGAAGATAAAAAACAGTGACCTATCCACATAATAAATCCCTTGTTTGAATATATCAAAGAGGGCAAAATTTATACTTGAAGTGTTAGGTTACTTTATCCCTTTATTTATTAATGCTGTTTACAATATAAAAGGGTACCAAGAAAATTTCCATCGATGGAGAATACATAACGATTTCAGAATCGGAGATGATATTGTGATAATTGCCAATACCTCAATATAAAAAATAAATATAATTTTTTCCTTTCCCTCTTGGGGTAGACAGAAAGGATATAGGGACAGACTTTCCTATCTCGATATACATCCTTCGACTATTCTTCATGCATACATTTTCTCGTACAACTACGACATCTCTGACTTTTTACGTTTTTTTTTCCAAAATATCATTCATTTGATCCAGCAATACTTTCTTTAGTTTTCTTTTTCCGCGCCCTTATGCACTCTATATTTGTTTGGTTAATTTTTCTTATTTATTTGTTCTACATGTCAAAATCATCTTAGATTGCTCTTCTTTAATTTACTTAACACATCAGGCTTAAGTTTACATTCATTCCTACTTGCCCCATGCATTGTTGTCAGTTCACGTATTTCTACAGCAGTTATTTGACTCCTTTCAGTCTTTTTCTACGTCCACGTTTTAATTCTATACAGCAAAGTTGATACTTAAATATTGTTGTAGGATTATCATCTAAGCAGATTTAAATACTGCCCGGTTGGAGTATATAAGTTTTACTACGTCGTTGACTTTGTTTCCTATCGCTATTCCCTATTTGATATCTCTCATAACAAAACGGAGTACTAGCCTACAAAACTAAGCATAAAAGTAAGGTAACAAGAAACGTAGAAAATACCATGTTTTTTTAAATAAAATTGTGTGTAGAAATGCAAGTTGATAGTAACAACTTGGAGCACTTCCAACAGTATGTCTACTTAGAGCAAATAATCTTTATAGTAAACTTTCAAATGAGGAATATAATTTAGGAAAACAGGTATTTTTCGAGTTCATTAATTTATTAAACCACATCTTCATAAGAATCTTTCCTATCTGCCTTAAACGTAAGGTCATTTATCAGTAAAGTTCTTTTACACGGATCTGAGACAAAGCCACGAAAATTGCAAACTACTCAAGAAACCACGGAGACGTACATTCTGCGCTTCATGAGGAGATCATAGACGAAATACGTGTGTTCAATGTTAAACGAAAATCAAAGGCATAATTAAAAGATTGTATAACGGTTAAAATGGAATTGGGAACGACGGTTAATCGTTGGAATAAATACTCATCCAGTGGTAATCGGGAGAAATATAAAACTCTAGAAAGCGACAATGGCATACTGGGTGAGTGACATACGAGTACGTAAAATTGAAGGACATATGATTATAGAGAAGTCGTAAAGAAAGGGATGCTCAGCAACAGGAAAACGAAAATTACTGTAAAATTAGTTCCAAGCTATTTGATACCCTTTTTCATTTTCTTAAAAACAGTCTTAGTTTTGTTTTATGTTTGCTTATACTAGCATTATGTATTAACTGTTAAAGTTTAGTTGACTGCAATTTTTATATCACGGTGACACTGTCCATACAATTGTATAACGGTAGGTTGACCAAATATGAGTACATATTAATTTTAAAACGATACAGTAAGACATTGAATTTGTGAAGGAGCAATATGAAAGTTTTTTTTTCTTAATTTTGAAAAATTGTATCATTATAAACAATGCTACTCTTTAAAAAAAGTGAAAAGACACATAATTAGGTTTCAAGATTTTAATTACCTTCAGTTTCCAATATCTATCTACTCTCACGTAAATTGGAAACGAATCGATTTTGCAATCAGAGGGATTTGTTTTATGAAAAATCTGTACTACTATGTACAGTGCTTACATCTTTATGGGGAAGAACCAATATACAAATACTATTTATTAATTGTATTTATCTTCGCTTATTTAACTTCTTTTATTTCGATGGTCTTACAGCCCATATAGAGCTTTGGCCTCCGTCAATCTTCGCATCCAACTCCTCCTGTCTTCCGCCTCGACCCTCCAATCCTGCGCCTGTAGCAGCTGGGTTGCGTCCCTCTCAACTTCATCCTCCCATCGCAGCCTTGGCCTGCCCACTCTCCTTCTCCCACCCGGATGTCCCTCCAGGATTCTTTTGGGTGCTCGCGATGACGGCATTCTCTGCTCAGTCTGACATGTACAGTTAGTCTGGGAGCTTTGTAGATATTATACAGCTCGTCGTTGTATCGTATTCGCCAGGTTTCACCGTCATTCATGGGGCCCAAGATCCTACGTAGTACTCTACTCTCGAAGGCATCCAGCAACTCTGCGGATTTAGCTGTCAGTGTCAATGCTTCGCATCCATATGTCATCACTGTTCTAATAATTGTTTTGTATAGGGTCGCTTATTTAACAACCACTAATAATTTAATAACAAGTTTAAACTTTATTTTTATGCGTATACGTGTATATCATACAAAAACGTATTTAACATTAGGCTCATACATAAGTCGCGCTCCAATTCGTTGATGTGGGTCTTGTGACTTCAACTCTTGCGCCAATTGATTTTTTTACGGAAAAAGGTGCAAATAGCTTCTTAATATTCATTGTAGTGCCGTTCGAGACATTCCGAGCTGAACTGAACGTCGTTTGTTTGAAGTTA
This sequence comes from Odontocerum albicorne, assembly GCA_949825065.1. Classification (NCBI taxonomy): domain Eukaryota; kingdom Metazoa; phylum Arthropoda; class Insecta; order Trichoptera; family Odontoceridae; genus Odontocerum; species Odontocerum albicorne. Next base: position 33,768,974 of record OX463845.1, on the reverse strand, counting down.
CTTGATCACCAGTTTCAGTTCGATCCCACTACCACCCTCGCTGTTATAGGGAACAAAATAATTAACCATCTAGGGCGATCTGATTTTAAGATCGAAATCTACCTTAATTTTTTACTGAGTGTGACGCCACATAGTGACGAAGAAGGAACTGCCCAAGAAGACTACTCCGATGGTGACATACCTTAGTGTGAAAAGAATAAAAGCGACAGCGGACCTAAAGTCCGACATTACGGGATATGTAAAATTACTCGCAGTGCAGTAAATATACTTATAAAGGAGCATAAGGTCTGGAGTTCAAACAGTCTAGATACTAGTTTTTTTTTTAAATTTCAAATGCAGAAAAACTATCCTTTGACGCCACTAAATTGAAGTAGCCAAAACCGATGTAAGGCTGAGTGAAGATCCCTTCGGAAATTTTTGACTCGATTATGACCGATAATCAGATGGCTGCAAAAAATATAACAAAGTGAAGGGATAAGATTGAAGACACTCAATACTCTTTTGTACCTTTTGAATATTCTCATTTAATTAGTGTGGAAAGTGGGCGATCTTACGACTCAAGGCAAGTCAACGATCCCTGTAGTCGAAGATGTGAAATTAATATCTTAGTCGTCGATTTTGTTAAACAATCTCCATCACTAAAATGAAGTCGATATGCGCATTGTGTTATATATTTCACTCTTGATTTGCTAAATAAAGTTTCACCACTTTTGTTGATGTGTCTGTTTTTAAATTATTCATAAAGGAATTGAAGAATACCTCTTAAATTATCTGAAAAGAATAATAAAATGTGGATCAAACTAAATAATATGTATGCTTGAAGCCAAATCGCAACTTATGGGATCCCCTGTAAAGAATATGCACATAATATTATTATATAAAAATTGAAAAGACTTATACACATAATTTAAAAAATCTAAATAGTATTGTAAATATCATAAATAATTGCCCCCTGATTTATCAATCTCTATTTATTCATTCATTTTTCAGGTCCTTTGCATATTACATATTTCTCTAATCCATATAAGGACCAAACATAACAAGTACAAAAAAAACAGGTATTAAACAATTAAAAAAATTAAGACTTACCATATTTGATAAGGACACTAGTAAAAATGTATATGTTACACAAAAGCATTATGACAAAATGAAGCATGTTAAAACGTATGAAAATTAAATTATTTGAAGTACTACACTAAATTTAAGAGAATTTTCCTGAAGCAGCTGAGCGACACATGAAACATGTCTATATGAGGACGCACATGGTCAAAAAGTGTGATGTCCCATGGAGAACTTTTAAACTAATAACATTTGTAAAGGTGACATCCATATTCAACCCCATTTTGAAGACATTTCCTAAAACATTTTCAACATTGCGAGAATGCTTATGTGATTAATATAAACTAGTTAAAAATGAATTGCTAGTTATAACCCGTCAATAATGACGGAAGTAAATAATATTTTTCCATAAAACGCTGTGTATGACTGTGCAGCTTTTCTTGCCTCGCTTGCTCATTGTGATGCAATATTCTCTAACTTTTAACATCTGCAACTTTTTTGGCAGCCATGATTTTTTTTGATTCATAATAATTAGCCTTTTATACTTTAAATTAAAGTTTAATCATGCAAAAACAATAAAAAAAACTATTTTTTTTAACAAAATAACGAGTTCAATCCGTTTCTGAAACGAAACTGGACATCTTCAATAATGTACGAGTAGAATTGAAATGAAATCAAACTCAGAACACAATATATTATAGTATATGTTATATCTCATTGACAGAAAACTTTATATGATAAAAATTATTAACCACCTAATTAATTTATTTACACAGTAACAGTAAAAAGTGAGTAAGAGTGACACGTGAATCTAATAATTCAGTGTTAACTAGTTGCAACCCGTGAAATATTCACGGAAGTAAAACAAATTCTATTGTACATTTAAGAAAATATATATTCACAAATGTAAAATTTGTTTATATACTCGTATATATCATTTATATATCGTCCCCTTTTACATCGGTTCAAAAATTGTTAGCTAGGTATTTAAAATTCGTTCAGTATCCCCACCGAGATTCAAATTTCGAATTATTATACTTTCGGAGAGAATCCAAGTATTCCTCTCTCGCCCTCCTGTATTCAAAATTCAATTCTCGTATTCTTTCTTTGACGACATCCCTATGGGTTTGGGCCTATTTATACGAGATTATGATATTATAAATGTTAGAACAATTAAGCATTGTCACTGACATGATAAAACTGCTTTCTCGTTTTAGTATTCATATTTTTCTGTCCAAAAATAAATGTTCTGTTCTGTATAAAAACATTATTTGTGATCCTTATTTTATGTCTGATTATCATATTAAAAATCGACAGCTGTCAAATGTGTAAACATTAAAATTTTGGAGTTAGGAGTTAAATTTTTTAATAGGCAATCCTCCTACACTATGATGATTTGTGCCAAAAAGATTAATAAAACAATTGTAACTGAACTGAAACTATGACACCTTATATTACATACAGATGTAAGTACTTTCGATTTTATATTCGTTGATGATTTGTTTGTCTTTTTTGTCTTATGCTTATAATAAAATATATCAGAAATAAAAAATGGATATATTGAATGTTTTTGTATGGATTTCAGCACTGTGTGGTTATTTGTCTGCTTCGAGATTTAATTTAGGAAAAAATATTAAGCTATTGTACAATTTGAGATTCAACATAAAAGTAAAATACTTGTAATGGAATTTCTTTTAATATAAAAGGTTAATTTGCTAGATTTTTCTTTTATTTGACACCAAGATTCAATTCACAATAAAGTAAGTCTTTTGTTCAAAATAAGCGCAATGGAATTTCTAGGCTCACTTAATAGCTCTTTATAAATTCTGTAGCATTAGTATTGATAGTTCATATTAAATAATAAATCATAATCTGACAACTATACGAATTCTAACAGCTCGTTTGTTTAAGAAAAAATATAAAATGTTAAATGCTGACTTATTGACATTTGTCACATTAAAAAATATCAAATGTTCCCGGTATTATGAATCTCGTCGAGTTGACAATAAATTTGCGATATTACTCTGTTGGAAATCGTTGACGTTTGACTTAATTCCCTAACTGGGTGATCGATTACCGTCTCCTGCAAACATTTCCCAAATTTCCGGTGTCAGATATCGACAAGTCCTAAATTACTTTCTGACTCCCATCTCAGAAAAGGAGCCACTTTTTGAAATATATTATTTCTCATTCCCTGCCATCTCGTTACATCTCAAGCGATTGACTCGATGAGGGTATGATGATTTTTGTTTTTATAGCCCTATAAGAGGTATCAGTATAGAAGAAGATACATTCAATTAGTTTTATTCAGTTTAAAGCGACAGGTTGTTTGTGTTTTATCAATTGGATTAATAACAGTATTGAAAACATAGTAGATGGTAAGAAATGTGCTCATGGCAGACCCAAACGAGAACGTCACGATCACATATAAAATAAATAAATGCTTTAAAAATAGGAGATAGTATGTGGTATGCTCCTTGCATAAGTAAAGGAGAACGTTACGATCACAGATATAATAAATAAATGTCTCAAAAATAGGAGATAGTAAGTGGTATGCTCCTTGCATAAGTGAACGAGAACGTTACGATAACAGATATAATAAATAAATGTCTCACAAATAGGAGATAGTAAGTGGTACGCTCCTAGCACAAGTGAACGAGAACGTCAAGATCACAGATGAAATAAATAAATGTCTAAAAAAATAGGAGATATCAAGTGGTATGCTCCTAGCACAAGTAAACGAGAAATTAAAGATCACAGATAAAATAAATAAATGTCTTAAAATAAGAGATAGCAAGTGGTATGCTCCTAGCACAAGTGAACGAGAACGTCACGATCACAGATATAATAAATAAATGTCTCACAAATAGGAGGTAGTAAGTGGTATGCTCCTAACACAAGTGAACGAGAAAGTCAAGATCACAGATAAAATAAATAAATGTTTTACAAATAGGAGATTGTGAGTGGTATGCTCTTAGCACAAGTGAACGAGAAAGTCAAGATCCTAGATAAAATAAATAAATGTCTTAAAAATAGGAGATATCAAGTGATATGCTCCTAGCACAAGTGAACGAGAACGTGACGATCACAGATAAAATTAATAAAAGCCTTGAAAATAGCAGATAGTAAGATGAATGAATAATCAAGGCAGAAGCAAAAAAAAAACGTCACGACCACAGATAAAATTAATAAACGTCTTAAAAATAGGAGATAGTAAGTTGTACACTCGTGGCAGAAGTAAAAGAGAACATCATAATCACAGAGTAATAGTGATGTCATCTCAACATTTGAATTTTATCTGGATTTTTGTTCCCGCGCGACTTTTCATGAGAAAGATTGAGGTTTACTCGGAATAAAAAAAAATTTCCACAGAGTATTCGAAACTTTTTCACAGTGTCAAACTAAATACCTTTAATAAATTCGGTAAATAGACGTCAATATTTAAAACAAATTAATTACAAATAATTTTCGATAAAATTGTTTACTTTATAAAAAGTTAACATAATTTATATTATGTTATTACACTTCGTAACTTGAGAGACTTACTTTTTTTAACAGTCTTATATGGTTGTGTGATAAACTGATTGTATGATAAACTGGTTGTATGATAAACTGGTTGAATGATTAACTGGTTGTATGATAAACTGGTTGCATGATAAAATTGACAAATAAAGAAATAAAACGATTCAAGGACTGGTGGACGTGAAGTGATCGTTTAGAAATAAAGACTTTGTGAATAGTAAAAACAATTTCGAACGCTTGAAAACTTTTTTAAATGCTCGGCTGAACAGATAGGATAGATTGAGAGGATCACGTAGCTCATTAGTTTCGAATGAGTTGAATTGACTGAGCAGTAAGAGAATGTTTCCGAGTCGGGTTTTTTTTGTACCTCATATACTGTAGCTTTGGAAGGTGCAAGTAGCCATATGTAATGCCCTTATCCCTCTTAAAGGGTGTGGACATGTGCGTCCCTTCTCTGTCCTTTCTTCCTTCATGCAGAACTCCGTTAGTGCGATATGAATGCTGTTTTGATTTTTTGATGTTTGTGGATACGAGAATATACAAGTTTAACACTGAAACTTCCGAATATTTTTAAGTGTATATAAATAACATTGTTTTTATTTGTTTTGGGATTGGTTTAATAAATTTAATTTGCGTTATGTGGAATGGGGGATGATGGAAGTTTGGTTTTTTCTTTTAAAATTAAATTAAGTTAGTTTTTGAGAGAAGTCGATAGGATGAACCTTAGGTCAGTATAATTAATTTGGGAAAGTGTGGGTACTTCTATGTAGCTTAAGTTGAACGTTTAAAAGTAATAAAATCATATGTTGTCTGGGATATATACACAACATTTTATTTGCTAACTTCATTACAAACGTGCTAAATATTTATATTTATGAAAGGTTATTCTTCATCTTTCATATTAGTCAACATAACATACTAAAGCGATAATCTATGGTTTATCGCAGTTTTGGCCATTGCTTGAGCAGTTTTTAACGTCATTTTGCAGTTGAAACGAAACAAGTTGATTTTTCGATGCATGATGATTGTTTTGCTACCACGAAGAAAAAAATTCGATACGAATAAAAATATATGTTCAGTGTATAGCAAAGATGCTGTAAACTATCGTGTATGATATATCAAATATGGTTTCATAAATATTTAATGGCGATACAATTGTCGAATATGGTGCCTGCTCTGGAAAGTCCATTACATCTAATGACGATCGAATCATGGCTTTAATCGAGACTGACTAGCGTTCTAGAACACGTGAGATTGCTGAAATACTGAGAATGTCAAAAACCACGGTTCACGAGGATTCGATGAAATTTTGCGTTTAAATTTCACATAAATATACAAAATCGCTTTCTGTACAGCCCTATAATAAAAGTCTACATTAAATTGCGTCATCTAAACTTTCTTTACATAAAAGAATTCCAAGTATTTTGTTATCGATACACTTATATAGAAAATAGTAAATGTTAAATATGTACACATTGAACACTTTCCATAAATCATAAATTTGTGAAATTTACAAAGCTAGTCATAGTGATAAGAATTTGAGTTTTTTCAAGAATTCTTTTTCTGTTATGAAAAAAGTTGGATTATAAACGTTTTCATCTGAAATGCAACATTTATTAAGAAGCACGGATAAGTTTTCAGAGTTTTAGCAAAGCTTCTGAAATAAGAAATAATATATAAAAGTATAATAATATCCCTGCAATATCAAAATATTCGAGTTATGGTGTGTTGAGAAAGAAAGACAGGGTAAACCGAAAAATGATTGCATTTGTATTTTTCATATTGTGATTAAAATATCCGGCAATAAACAAATTACGAAATATTTGAGTGTTCAATTAACTGAAATTTGACAAGTTATACCGTACAATTTTAAAAATAGTGTTATAATACTATTTGCACAGCGTTTTCCAAACACAAATCACCTCACGAGGCAGCTAAGTTGGTAAGAAGCTAGTTTTTAGTTTAGACACCAGGACGTTTTGAGTTTGATTTCCGACGATACCCAAAAAGAAGTAGATCTCAATTTTTTATTTCGAAAATCTCACATGCTAGATCTTTGCTAATATAAAGGTTTTTCCACGAAAATTAGCATTACTGATTCGCAATATAATGATTTGTGAATTTTGTACCTTCTTCAGTGGTTCTAAAACCCAAAGACACGATTAATGGGACCGAAAGTAATTTTGAACCACTCACATCAACATGTGCACATCGCCGACTATGTTGAGGAGAACGATACGGGTGAATGAATTAAATTAGATTCTTAAAAAGAAATAAATTAAATTGTTGGTTTGTCAGGTATCATAAAAAAACTTACTTATGCAGCTTTAGTATCAACAATAACGGACTGAGTATGAATTTCGGAAATAAGAATTCATTATTGGAACCAAAATGACAGCAACACTCAAAAAGCTACAATATACAACTCTGTTATCAAACCTGGATAATTTATAGACCCGGAGCTTACATTATAATATTAAAAATCAACAAAAAGGTATTCTACAAGCTTTAAACTGAATTTTACAGAATATACTTGAACCAAAACAACCTGAAGAATCGTGAAAACTGAGATCTACTGAAGAAATTCAAAAGCTAATGTGACAACTACTTATTACCTATGATGCAAGATCAAGAAAGTTGCAAGTTCTACAAATTGAGAGAAGGAAACTTTGTTGACCTGTAATCAATCATCTAGAAAAGTCATAAGTTAGTCACGCGTTAATACACATGATTTCCGTGAAGAAAGTCGCCTGTTCGGGGGGTATAAGGATACCTTTGACTTCAGTCATCTCTATTCTTTAACGTGTTCTTCGCGGGAAGCACAAACGCCTGTGATCTGACGACAATCCAAGTTTCAAATCACAAATACTTAAAAAGAATAACACAAAACCGGAATGAAAATGAAACTAAAATTTAAAATAATCTTTATTCTAGCGACATCTCTGAAAACCTTGTCAAATAATATATTAGTTTATGAGATATTGTTGAATAAACAGAGTGCTGATTTTTTTTTGGTTTCTCAATATTTCCAGCTATTGCGTCACATGTAACGACCTGTCGCGCGGATCGAGTCCTGCGATGAGTCTCTCTTACGTAAATAAACATTACTAAGTCTCTCTTACGTAAATAAACATTACTAGTGCTATATGAATTTGATTGGGTGAGTGTAATGAATCATTGCTTTGATCGTAGCATCCCTTTGTTTATTTTACGTAATGTTTAGTTTATCTCCTTTATTTAACGAGTCTCCTTAAGAGTAATGACTATTATTTATTATCAGAAAATTACTTATGTGTCATGTTTACTTGGTGTTGTAATCAAATATCAGTGATTCTAAACAAAATACGCGTTTAAACTTAGAAATTAAAAAACGCCGAAATTGTGCCGCGCACAGGATTCGTGGAATTTGATTTTTAACGCGGTGAACAGATTAAAAAAAAGGAAAAAATATGTCAGTGTGTTCCGATCGTCTCATTTTGTTGTGCATTCAGATTCAGTACAGAGTCACGGCCGGCAAGTTTGTTAGTGTGCAGCGGCTCCCTCACTTAAAGAGAAGAAAATAAGAAATAAAAATAAACTCTACGGCGCAGCTTCGCTTTCTAACTGAATTGACGTGGAAATAACAAGAGAATCCTCGACTACGAGACCCAGCAACGAGAATTGGTACTATATGACAAATCTAAAAGTAAAAAAAGTCTATCTATTTTGGGAGGCTTTATGAACAGAATAGAAGCTTAAAAATATGAGTTTGATTTTCTTACTCAACTTTTTTATCTTTGATTGATTGAAATACTTATCTTTGAACGATTTACATAACTTTAACAGAGTGAAGTACTGATTTATCAAATGTTATTAATGTATTTTATATTTCTAGTTAAGTTTACACCCATGTCACTGTCTATATAAATATAAAGTCTATACTGCTTGTAGTAATTGGCAAATCTATCAAGATCGCTTGTCTGGGTAGTTTAGATACTTAATGGACAGATTTAGTAAGTAAATTAAGATTAAATGTCATTTATTAATCGATTTAGATTAGAGATAATTTAAATATTGTAAATATGTATCTATCGTTATTAATGTAGGTGTCAATTACTTTATGTATCAAATAATAATAATAGAAAAGAGTTTCGGAAAAATATTATTTGAGGATAAGTTTTTTTTCTGCGATGCTACTTAATTCTAGTACACATATAACTATACTTTCATGCAGTTTGCTTATCGGTTAGGCAAAGAGGAGAGAGTCCCAGATTCCTATCTCAACACATATACACATATTTCGCTTCCTTCAAATCCATACACTTTGTCATGGAGCTCCTAAGATTTATCTTACTTCTTACATTTCTTTCTTTCAAAATGTCGTTCACTTGATCCAATTTCACTTTTTTTGGTCTTCTTCTACTACGTTTCTACTCACATTTGTTGTTTATTTTTGCTAGTTTTCCTTTTCTTGTTCGTTCTACATACCCAAGCTATCTCAGAGTGCTCTTTATAATCTTAATACATTAGTCTTAACTTCACATTTATCCCTACTAACTTTATTTTGTAGTCTGTCAAACGCTGTCACCTCATGTATTCTTATAAACGCACGCATTTCTACATCATCAATTTTCCGTTTCCCTTCCATGCATCAAAGCTAATACATAAATATTGTTGTGGATCATCTTAGCAGAATTCGATACTGTTCGGTTTGAGTACGTATGTTTAGTGTTTCATTGATTTAGTTTTATGTCGCTACCCGTCGTTCGATATCTTAAGTAGTTTTTCCGTCGTCTGAGAAAATATTAATAGCAAATCCTTAATTTTTGTAATAGCAAAATTCAATTAAACCCAGAATTAAAAATATTTGTAGATTACAATTTTTAAAAAATAATAAAGACTTAGGTTCTTCAATACAGACATTTCACGGTTAAAAATATTGTTTAAGTTATTTTCCACATTAATACATACAACCTTCAGTGATTTATTTTTGACTTTTTGTCTGGCGTGATATCAACTTGTGTCGTGATTTGTAGTATTTAACTTATAGATATAATCTTCGAGTCGCTTGAGAATCGCGTGGTAAGAAATGTTTACATTGGATAATTCGAAAGAAGGATTGGAGTAAGTTATGAAAATATATTTTATTGAGTTTTGGATTGAAATATTAATTATTTGATGTTGTTTTTGTCATGCTTCAAGAACTTGATTTGTTATTTGGTAATGAATTTTCTTAATCAGAAAAATCGGAGGTTTTTTTCATATGAGGAGAGCTTTACGTAAATTTAAAGTCGAAAACTTTTGCGTCGTAATCTTCTACACAATTAATGATGATGGCTTTTAATAACCTCGATATATTGGATCAAATTGGTTTCCGCACTCTTGATGGAGATACAGAGATCATTTACTATTCAAATATGTCAATAGCAGTTTGCTAACGACAGTTGCACGTTGTTATTCATCAATCGTGATAATGCAATTATTGGGTAAGTCAGTACCTGGTTTGATGGATATTTTAGATGTTAATGTTGTGTAGGTCAGTGGGATATTTTCCTTGCATTTCCTCAATTCTAGGTTTTGACTGGGAGGATGGTAATTCCATTTTAGTTTGAGTGTTTTTATTTTATGATTTGCTTTATAATTAATTCTTGTTGACCTCGAATGAGAATGATTTTTTTCTACCCTAAGTCATGTATTGTTATTTGAATTTCATTATTTCTATTCGATGTACTCGTTTATATTATGTTGCTATCAATAAACTTATATTTATTTGTAATTTTTTCATTTTTTGATATGTTATACATTGTTATTTTCAAGCGTCATATTTTTTAAGATGTATGTTAAAATGTTAGTTTTTTTCTTTATCTTTTATAATAATAATAATATAAAAGACAATTTATATAGTACCATTTAGAGAGCCTATTCTCCTCAAAGGCGCTTTTACTAGATTTTGCTGTATACGTGCCGTTTATTTTATCAATAAATAAATATTAATTATGGTGACGATATGAAAATTAACATAATTACACTATGCCATTTTCTATAGTATGCTTTCCATTAAATATGGCCCTTTTGAATTAATTTAAAAGCGACACTTAACATTTTTGCTTTGGAATGTCGTTTAAAACTGAAGATGTGCAGACTGATAGGAAGCGAGGTGAGAAGGAGGCCTTATCAATAGCTTATCGTAAAAGGTTGCAAATTCCGCCTTGTCACGAAGGCGAGAGCTCTGATGTCACGGGGGTGAAAATTCGCTGAATCATTAGGAAGCAGCTGGAATATTCAATAAATAAAAGATCGTGAATTTTTTAGATAGTCTCTTTAGTGAGTCGTAATTTTATAAAAAAATGATCTTTGTTTTATGATAGTAACATGCGGTGCCTTTAAAGTATGAGATTTTTTAATATAAAGTACTATACTTAAAAGGTTTATGGTGTGTAAAATAAAGTGATATTAAATTTCTTCATGTTTTTCAGTGGCTTTGACTTGAGTTTATATATCAAGTGTGTGCGTTTACAAATCGATAGATTTTTTCCCACTGAAAATTTTATGACTTGTTTGTCACCGGTGGCGAACGGTTACTATTCACGCAAACCATGTGTGCTCTAGGTACTGTAGTTTGTATGATGGGTACCATGAACTATTATAGTGCTATTAAGCAACACAAAGGTAGCGTTATATAAAATTGTGCCTTACAAAAGGCTGCATCAGATTAAACCTACCGATCGTCTTGGATATTTAATCTCTTTGTTATCGGAACTTTGGGTCTGATCTATTAAGACTGTGGCACAGTATAAAGCAATACACGTAAGGGCGTCTTCCATTGACAAGATGGCTGACAACCATACTTGATAACGAGGGATAGCCTGTAGTATACTATATATGGTACACATTTTGATGGATGTTTCCCACTAGTTTAAACTTTTTTTCAGATTTGTTGGCGTGTTAAATTGGTTTCAATGATGGCCGATGTTTCGAAGGGGTTGCAACTTTCATCCTTAAGGCGATGTAAAAAAAACAACGTTTACGGAGATGACGTTTATTAATTAATACATTATCAGGTTAGTTCACAAATTCATTAGGGTTTCTGAGTTTTTTTCGAATAATGAAAATAATATTTAATTTAATAATATATTTCCTTAATTTTTAACAACTACTTGCCATTTTACAGGTAATTTTTATTCTATGTGTGTAAACGGGTTTTGGTTTTGATGTAAAAGAATTGGACACAAATTTTTCGACTTCGTCTTTATGTTTAATTAGTTAATGATAAAAAATCTAAGCGGCCAGAACTAAATGCGAGTTACACGAGACATTATTTGGAGAGTAAGGGGGGGTGTGGCAGGAGCTCCCAATTAAGGTCTTCAATTTTTTTTAGTGTTGTCCATGCCGTGTGCGGTCTAGTATTATTATGGTGGAACAAAACCTTTTTGATATTTACTAATGCTGAGTTGAAACGTGAAAGCTGTTGACAAAATACATCTGCATCAATCGTTTGATTAGGTTCTAAAAGTTCAAAGTGGATGAAAGGGACATTTAGCGTGTGTCCTAGTAGGACGTGCTGATGATGATGTTGTTGACATCTCTGTATTCGCTTTAGTCGAATTCTGTGTTCCTTTTCGTTCGGGGTCATCAATTTAGCGGGATGCTTAATTTGATACGTCGTGATGATTTTGATTTGTTTTGTATTTAAAATAAAATACGTCGATTCAGGAATGCGAAAAAGTGAGAGTGAATAATCGATAAATAGTAAACAGCGATGAATGGTCAAGTGAATAATAATAAGTGCTCTTTATTTGTCGATAAGTAGGTATATATACAATTTCAGAACGGGGCGCGTGAATGCGTACGCGGTATATCTTGATCTCACTCCTGTGCGTACCGAGGTGGTCGCAGACGTTGCCAATGATATAGTGGGTAGAATATTTATTGCCGAAACGGCGAGACAACGCGATGCGTTCTCTCTCTACCGTGGAATGCGACGTAAATATTATTTGCGTGTAAACATTATTGAAGTTCTGGTATGTGATCTTTGTACATATTCAAAGGTTGATTCATCGGTCGTTGACCGTGCATGTGGACAATATTTAGGGATGTCGGTATTCCCTACATAACCCACAAAATAGACAAAAGTATGTATTTTGGATGCAATTCCATATTTCCTGTTGGAATGGGTTTCTTAGCATTATCTGCCCAACGTCTTTTTATTGCGATATTATGACACAGTATCAACTTTTCATCACCTGCCACAATGCTGTCAAGGAACGGCTCTCATTGAAATGAGTTAAGAGAGAAGCACAGATGTTTATTCACTGCTGGCCATTGATTTCCAATAGCTCGTATGGTACACATTCTTCAAACTTGGATACTTTTCCTATCACCTTACGGTGACGAAATACTGTTCCATGAGTTGAATCAAGCCTTTTTGCAATCTAATGCATCATACGTTCTGGCTCTGAATTACAACAACATCACAAATTCTGACGTTACGTCATCTGGTTCGTCAGATCTCGAAGATTTTGTTATATGAACCTGGAAATCAGCAACAGTTTACGGGTCTAAATAGAAAAATGAATTTGTAGAATCCTCTAAATAGGTTATCAAAGAACGTGTCTAAATACGTTTTCATATGTATAGGATTAACAAATAAAAAATAAAAACTTTGCAAAACTTGCAAGGTACGAGTATGTTATGTGCTAAGCACAAGAAAAGAAGTTAGACCTGGTACATGTGTGAGGAGCGTAATGTAGCTTTTCACAAAGAAGAATGTAGCCAAAATTATAATAATCAACTAAGTAAAGTATTTTAAACAAATATATAAAGTTTCATTCCTATGTTTACTTTAAAAAGAAATGTTAATAAGCCCTTCACAAAAATCAGAATTCTTAAAAAAAAAAAAAGCTGGTCACTGGGATATATTATCTTGATTTCGATCGAGTCTTATCTTAAGAGGCTAAAATTTAAAAAAAAACGTGTAAAAGTACTTTTCTTTCCGGTGTCATGTCAGGTCCTCCCAACGTTGAATATCACCTGAGAGTAGACATCTTTGTCCCCGGCAGCCCGAAAATATCCCCGACGCTCCTTATACCAGTCCAATCACGTATATTGTGGAGCCAAGAGATTTACCTCCTGCCAACACCTCTTCGACCCTCTATTTTGCCTTGGATGATCCGGTGCATAATTTGTACTTTGCTCCTCTAAGTATATGACCCAAATAGGACACCTTTCGAATTTTAATATTAGTCAGCAACTCTCTATCAACTTTGGCTCTTTGAAGAACCCTTGTGCTGCTAACCATATCCGTCCAGGGTATCCGTAGCATTCTCAGGTGCATCCACATTTCGAATGCTTCCAGTCGGTTCATACTACCAGCTTTAAAGTACTTTAAGTAAATAAAAAGTGTTGAGAAAGCTGTAAAATTTGAGATACACTGCTTTACCAATTCTGCTTAGCCTTTATTTAAGCCAAAAAAGTCATACGAAGGTGTATCGATGGTGCATTGCACCATTCGACACGATCATATCGACGAAATGTCACCTAGATTGAAATTTTTCTCACACCCCATCAGAACTATTCCTGTGGTACGGGAATTCCCCAGAGAGTTGCCTTAATGTATCTAGAAGAGAGGTGAAAGCCACTTAGAGTTCGGAAAAATATAATGTTTTTCGCAAGACTACGGATAAGTATTTATTCATTATTTTATTTGACTTATGGCTGACAGACACGATTTTATAACTTATGTAATTTTTCAAATAATATATACACTTACATAAATTCCACACCAATATTTATTTGTTTATTTCATACTACGGTAAATACTAACTTCAAAATAACATCCAATTTTTTACGCAGTAAATCAATGTATTGACAGTAAAATAAAAGTAGAGACGAGGTACCCTCGTCTCTACTTTTATTAAAATAATGAAATTGTTGAACGAGTCCAATATTATACATATCTGGAATGCAGGCTGAATAGTCAATGGAAACTGTCTTAAAATATCAAAGTTAGAGTTGAGATGGCAAGAAGTTGCTTCTTTTAAATGCAGAATCTGCTTTGCAACAAGGTTGTAAAGTAGATTTTTATGTGATTCATTTCTTAACTAACGTGTGCAAAATAAGAGCATATATATTTCTTAAATTTAAGGTGGATATTTTTGATTTTTTTATTTTACATTAAAAGTACAACGTAACTTATAAAATGAAACAATAAAACAATGAAAATAAAAGTAGTTTAATTTACAATACTTACAAAATGATCTTAAAATGAAAAGAGAAAAACAAAAATAATTAACAATGATTTGATAAAACCAAGTAAAGAGACACATTAACACAATAAAACAATTTAAATAATATATAAGGAAGAAAGTACACAGCTCAAAATTATTCATCATCATCCTGTCGTATAGCTCATGTCTGAGCATTGTGACTCCCTTGATAGCCTCTGACAACTCCTCTCCATTCAACCCTGCACTGCACAGCTCGAAGAGCAGTTAAGGACAGTCCAGATGCGTCTCTCACTTGGCCAGTCTAATGCATTCCTCTTACGCGTTGTCCTTCCACGTTTCCAGTAACCATAAACCTCTCTAAACTGTCTCCTTGGCCACGAGCAATTTGCCCAAATAATCGGAGGACTCGTCAAAGGCATATTGTCGACAATTTTTCAGTGATTCTGAGTTCTTCGAGAATGGAGGCGTTAGTTCGTCTTGCTGTCAATGGAATTCGTTACATCCTTTATTTTTACAAAAATATAACATAAACATTTAAAAATATACACAGTTGATCATAAGATTACGGGGCCGACTCGAGTCAACTGCCCGCATCTAGCTCACCAATTTTTTTTAATGTTTTACGTTTTATATTCATGTTTTATATAAATGTTTATTTGTTTTTGACACCAGAAAAATAATTATTTCTAATAATTGTACATTTTCTTTTTTTATCCTGATATAGATAATTTTTTTTTATTAATATTGAGAGTATTGTTATCAAACCAACACTTAAACTGAACTGAGACACCTTTTTATTTTTTTTATTTTTTATTAATTAAGTACATTTATCGCAAGAATAAATAAAAACAAAGCTTGTGAACGATGGCCGTCTCCGTACATTCATTTCGTCAAAATATTTTTTTCTTTGATTTATCAAATTTGTAAGAAAGAAAGAGTCTAAAGATAAAACCTTTATATAAAATGCAGAGTTCATTTAATCTTCCAGGCTTTTGAGATAAAAAAGGACTTAATCTTGGAAGAAAACCGTTGATTTGAATTCTTTTTAAACTTATACACTTAGTTTAAAGAAAGAAATCCTTTAATTAAGTAATTTTATTGTTTACGATTTTAATGGGCGAAAACAATAGCAATTAAGTGTGAAAAATGTCGGGTTTAATGTTTTTAGCAAAACTTTAGAATTTAAAAGCATTTAATATCTAGGATAAGAATATGACCATGGAACTTTATTTTACTTGACTGAGTCTATTTTTTTACGATCTCCGTGGCCAAGTTGATAAGATGTCTGCCATACTACTCAGAGGTTGCGGGTACCATTCGTTATGCCACCCATTTTTTAATAAGCCATGTAGTCTGGTTTGCACTTTAAGTTTCTATGGCATAATTCTGGTTAGTTGGAAGAGATTGCTACACGATAATAAACTCGTAAGGTTGTACTGATTATAACATGAGCGTTGTTAAGTATCACGTTTTGATGTTTTTCCATTAATTAATTTTTTGTATGAATTATTTAAGTAGTTATTAAAACAGATCATAATATATATAATTATAAAACAATGAAAAAATTTTATTATTGCATTTGCTAAATTCTATAAACCTTATTTAATTATTACTATTAATAAATTCTGCAAAAAAAATATTAATTTAATTATTGCACTTGCTAAATTCTGCAATAGATTACCTTATTTAATTATTACACTCATAAAAATCCGCAAAAAATTACCTTTAAATTATTGCACTCACTAAATTATGAAAAAAAAAACATATTGCATTCACAAAATTCTGCAAAAAATACCCTCTAAGAGAGAAATAAAGAGAAGCCATACTGTCAGATTTGTCCATCGAATCAAACACTTGTCCATCGAATCAAACACAGTCGCCTTTCATGTTTTTCCAAACGAACGTGGCTGCAGATATTCATTTCGGACTTAATTAAATATGAATTTAATTAACAGCGTTTACAAGCTGTGTTTTTAAAATTCGAAATCAAAGCGCTGGTATTTGATTACAAAACAAAATTATTTTAGTTCCGTGTTTGTTTTAATTACTATGCACAATCAGTTTTTTCATTAGCTCCTTTTAAGTTAGCGTCCATATTTTTGTATGTACTCGTATTTTGATCAACTTTAGGGTTTATTTTATCTACGAATGAAATTTAAAGCCAATGATAATATTGTTTTTGAAATTTGGGCAAACATTTGACACATTTATTGAAAACATGCGGTTTTTATAGAGTTTTATTCGTTTTTATTTTCGACTTTTTATGACGCGTTAATCGTGGAAGTACTATCTACATGAAGATGATCCCGATTGATACGTCAAAACTTGCCAAACTTAAAAAAATATGAAGACGAGATAAATATTGTAAGTTTTCAACAAATGACAATACGTTATTAAAGTGAGTGAATTATAAGTAAAAACATATTACCGAGGCTATGCCAGAAAGAATACCGGAGTATCAACAAAGTAAATAAAATATATATGTATCCTCACGGCTGAGGGTTGTATGATTTTCATGATGAGGTCTGCACATTTCTCCTTTGAATCGGTAACGTCCTTGATCTGGGAGGTCGAACGCAAGGGGGTGCGACCTCTTGGTCTCCTAATAGAAACATTGCCCAGCATGACAGTCTTTTCAAAACTTGTATCACCTTGTCTCGATATCTATCGGAACAAAATACATTTTGTTGACATATTGTGGAGAGATCAGTATTTGTATGAAGTTACAGTAATAAAAACTCGTTTGTTCTCCTTTCCATCTAAGATATTCGCAGAGTTTATTTCCAGTATTACATGTTGATTTGACCGATCGATCCTCTTATCATATGTATTTTATTTCCAGTATTACATGTTGATTTGACCGATCGATCCTCTTATCATATGTATTTTATTTCCAGTATTACATGTTGATTTGACCGATCGATCCTCTTATCATATGTATTTTATTTTTCGCGTTTCTTCTCTATATATATATATATATATAAAGAAGACTAATGCTTTGACGAGTTTCATTTCAATCTTTCTAGATATTCCTCTGTCCTATCTTATTTTAACTAGGCTTCATTGTGTTCTTCGCCATTTCCACTCTGTGCTTTATCTCAAAAATTATACATAAGAATCATAAAAACAATAATTCAATCAGCCATAATTATGAAACAGGGATTTCCACAAGAAACCTGGCAACTTTGAATTCTCAAATAAATATCCTTCAAGCCGAAAAAGATAATGTTCTTTGTTTGAGAGTGTTAAACTGGCTGCGTGACCCAAACAGGACGATTTTGGTTCATGCTCTTAAAAGAGATTTAGATACTTGATAAAGTTAATTGGGCCAGAGGAAATTCGAAAACTTTCTCTTAGATCCTTTCAAACCATAAAAAATTACAATTGTTTTGTATTACAAAACATTATATTGTTTCACAAAATATCATTTGACTGCTTCTAAACGGTTTTTATGCCCAGTTATTTATAATTTTAGTTTCCGAATCCCTCAAAGTGTGATTGATTTAATATTCCTCACCATTCGGGGCAAAAAATATTATTAATTGTGAATAAGGAAAAGTAATTAAGAAATCAACTCAATAATTTCCATTTCAATCGCGTCGACTTCATTAGATAACATTTCAACCAAATAATTTCCATTCTAATTGTGTCAACCAGATAAAATCGATGTCATATTAACTAAATAATTTCTATTTAAATCGTGTTCCCCACAACAGATCTACACATATGTATATCCTATCAATTGAATCATTTACATTCCAATCGTGTCGACCACATCAGATCTTAACGTCCTATCAACTAAATAATTTTCATTTGAATTATATCAACCATATAAAATATATATCCTCTTTACTAAATTATTTCCATTCTAATCATGTCGACGACATATTTATTAACGATAAAACATATTTAGTTAATATGATAGAGATCCTATTGACTTAATATTTTTTATTCTAATCATGTCGACGACCACGTCCGATCTCTATCTCATTAAAACATATTTAGTTAATATGATAGAGATCCTATTGACTTAATATTTTTTATTCTAATCATGTCGACGACCACGTCCGATCTCTATCTCATTAAAACATATTTAGTTAATATGATAGAGATCCTATTGACTTAATCATTTTTATTCTAATCATGTCGACGACCACATCCGATCTCTATCTCATTAAAACATATTTAGTTAATATGATAGAGATCCTATTGACTTAATGTTTTTTATTCTAATCATGTCGACGACCACGTCCAATCTCTATCTCATTAAAACATATTTAGTTAATATGATAGATATCCTATTGACTTAATATTTTTTATTCTAATCAAGTCGACGCCCACGTCCGATCTCTATCTCATTAAAACATATTTAGTTAATATGATAGAGATCCTATTGACTTAATATTTTTTATTCTAATCATGTCGACGACCAAGTCCGATCTCTATCTCATTAAAACATATTTAGTTAATATGATAGAGATCCTATTGACTTAATATTTTTTATTCTAACCATGTCGACGACCACGTCCGATCTCTATCTCATTAAAACATATTTAGTTAATATGATAGAGATCCTATTGACTTAATATTTTTTATTCTAATCATGTCGACGACCACGTCCAATCTCTATCTCATTAAAACATATTTAGTTAATATGATACATATCCTATTGACTTAATATTTTTTATTCTAATCATGTCGACGACCACGTCCGATTTCTATCTCATTAAAACATATTTAGTTAATATTATAGAGATCCTATTGACTTAATATTCTTTATTCTAATCATGTCGACGACCACGTCCGATCTCTATCTCATTAAAACTTATTTAGTTAATATGATAGAGATCCTATTGACTTAATATTTTTTATTCTAATCATGTCAACGACCACGTCCGATCTCTATTTCATTAAAACATATTTAGTTAATATGATAGAGACCCTATTGACTTAATATTTTTTATTCTAATCGTGTCGACCACATCAGATCTATTGCAGATCCTATCAACTAAATCATTTCCATTTAATTCGTGTCCACCACAACATATCTATATACTGTCAACTAAACCATTTCCATTCCAATCGTGTAAACGACACCAAATTTGTATTCTATGAGTTCAGAAAGATTCAACTGTGATGGCATCGGGGATACCCTTCTGCAGGTCATATTTCAAACAACTCACGAGGCACACTGGGCAAACTGTCATGTGCGACGTTGATTGAATTTCACCGTATACGCATGGTGGTAGGTCTTCTGAAGTAATCCTTGATCTTAGTAAGATCTCTTTTGATCTACTCACGTAGGTGCGTTGGCGATAAAAACATTTACAAATATTAAAAAAAATACATGGACTTTTCTTTAGTTCTCTCGGCCAAGAATTGCTCGGTGCTCACTGATTCGGTTGATACGACTATGTGGTGTTAAATGCAATTTCTTCAGGCTGGTACAGAGAACTCAGTTTTGTACAAGTTTTGTGACATTTAGAAGATTTAATATACGGAGGACATATGTGACTTTATGGCTTTGCAGGAGAGAGTTTAGTAAGAAACTCAATCTTACCGACAACGTTTTGATTCATTTGACTGAGGAACTTGAGAAAATAAGCGAACGATGTAATTCATATCAGAAAAACAACGTATGAATTAAATACTGTTTTAAATTTTTCATTACATTTATTTAAAAATTATGCTTTGAAAACAAAAATTATTTTAATAAAATATGTTTTGATTTAACAAATTTAAAAAAAACTTCAAAGGTACAGAACAAGAGATATTAAATATTTTTACAATAAACAATAAAACCTGCGAACCAAATTTTAATTTCAAATCATTTCTTATCATTGAATCAAATCAAAGAATAATATTTGTTTCAGTGGAAATAATTCAATTTGATTTCCATTTGTATCGTATTCAAAGACAGATGCTCAAAAATATACAAAAATATGTTTTCAGAAATCATAATGAATTTGATTTTTTAACTTTTATTGTTAAATTGCCAATATTTGTCAGAGAATGAAAAGAACTATTTCATGTTTTTAAAATTCTGAGAAATAACGAGTTTTAATAAAATCTATATAAATAAGAATATTTAAATTTTATTGTGAATATCATTGAAACAATCCAATATAAATATAAACAACGCAATTTCAGATAAATATTTATTTATTCATTTTACGAAATAGTTTATCTATTGTGATTGTAAACTTTTTATTTTATGATGACCGCATTGCTCCTTCTGAGCTTGTCACCAGAAAGATGCCCCATCATCACGGACATCTTGTATACTTTGCTTGTATCCTTTTTTTTACCACTAGCTTTTTTATGTCGGTCAATAAACACGTTGTCAATGTAGCATTGTTTGGGTTTATTCAAGGGTCATATTTTACTTTTTTGTGTTATGTAAAATTCTAGTGAATCGGTCAATGCCTGCCAGTAGAAGTGAGTAAACCATGCTACTCGACTGGCTTGATGGTAGATGTAAAGTAAGGTTGATGAATTTGGGTGGGCTCCCAACATCTGGTGAAGTTGACATGTTATTGTCCCCTTCAGTTTTAAAATTTGGGTCAAAATTTATGTAAAATAGGTTTTCTTCAAAAATCTCTTTCACTTGACTCCGTCTGTCTTTTAAGATTCACATTTCCACTTTTTTGTAGAATGTTCCACTGTAGATTGAGATATTAATTTTATAAGTATTTTTATGTATTTGTCTAGCCCAATTCCATTTAACTCCTGCTACACTCAGATTCTTCGGTTGAATCCATTTTCGCATTTCGTAATTTTGAATGTGATCTCTAGTACTTATCCAAACATAGTTCGTTCCATTAATCTTCAGGTGACAAGTGACATATTGAATTGTTACAGATAAAGTCCACCCTTCAAACGTAAGCGCGAGGAGGTTGCACGGGGATGTTAACAAAATGAAGGGTATATTGAGGATAGCTATTTGTTAATCTGATTGAAATTGGAGGATCCGACGGTGAAAATATAGAAAAAGCAGAAGGAACGTTTTTAAATAACTGTTTTCATATTAATTATGTTTGAACGTTTCGCTAGCTTCATCAATGGTTGCGAATTCGTTGACTTAGTATATGAAAAAGGTATGCATTAAATATAAAAAGTTTCGCAGCCTTACGATAGAATACCAAAATACTAGTCATAAATAGTGAAACTGCAAAAATAATATGGTATCGAAAAAGGTTAGAGGAAATGAAATTGAATCGGTAAAATTAATAAAACACCACCATAGTTGCAATCCCAGTTGTGTAACCTTGTTTAACTATGAAAGTCACGTTTAAGCCTCTTTCATACTAAATGGAGTTTATTTCCTGCTAGCGGTAGAGCCTACTGAAAATTACACTGAATCATCCCTTTGGCGGAGCGAATTTTTTAGGAAATGGCACCACTTTGCAATAATGAATGTCTGTCATGGGTTTTGACAAAATATTAACTTTAATATATAGTTGTTAAAATGGAATTTTATGCAATTTCTATATTCTAATTATATGTAAACTTTACCAATTATATAAAAAAAATCAGGATTGAAAAATTTAATTCGATTAAAAATGACGCTAATGTTTTATGGTGCCTCGGACAATTATCACAATTTATGATTTTTTAAATGAAATTAGTGTATCGCATATATTTCTTTTCAGGGCAGTCAAATGCTTTAAGTTTTGAATTTTCATTGAATAACAAAGATATTATGATGTTCATCATCATGATGATGATGATGAACAAAGATATTCTGAATATTTCATAAATGTACAAGTATTTCATAAATGTCGTATTTAAATTGTAACATAACATGTGAGAAAATGTTATAATAGCATACTGGGTAGATAATTCTATTGTAAATTGGTGATTCATCACTAATGAGCTTAGCTTCCACATAAATAGTTCTTAACTTTTTCATTACTAGCTTTTATCCATTGAAATGTAGAGTTAAGTATTTATTTTATTTGATGGAAAAAATCAATAGGTAACTTACAGAAAAAGCCTTTCTGGAGAAAAAAAGTTTTTATTTACGATGATAAAAGTTTTCCTTCACGGTGCGAAAACACAGACTTGGAGAGAAAAATAATTGATGCCTTTGAAATATGGCACTGAAGACTTTTTATTCTATTACACTTTCGTTGTATACAATGCAACCCATAAGTATTGCCATGTAGTGATATTTTCCAACTAACCTGAAATATATAATGGAGGCTTTAAGTAAAAACTAGGCTGATCAAAAGTAAATTAGGTTCCGATTGTTGGGTTGGAAGGCTAGAGTCTTACCAACAAAGTTATACAGGGTGTTTGTCGTGTGTTTCATGGATTACTAAACGAACTTGTGCAAACATTTTATGGTTTTTAAATTGAGAAGAATCTTGACATGCATGGGACGCATAATTCAGACGTTCGAGCAAAAATACTGGTGGTGGTGTGTGCAACTGAAGAACACTCATGAAAGGCTCTACCATCGAGTCCTTACAGGATACTTCTAAGAATGGTTCAAGATTGCTCTGGTTGGGAAAAGTTTGTAAAAATAAGAGTCCTATCAAGATCCCCGTTGATAAGACTCGACTTGTGTGTTGAGTCGATGTTTTGAAAATGAGAATCACCAAAGAAAGAAGAATTAAAAAAGAGGATTATGTGATTTAAAATTTTTAAAACTGTGGTTATTAGTTTTTTATCCAAGAATAATAATAAAAAATATGAAAATGTACAAAAATATTTTAATGAATGCAGGTCATTCCATTTTCCTGATATCCCAATATGTTTGACAAGGTTTATACAGGGTGTCCCAAAGGGCAACGTGAAACCGGTATCGAAGAAGAGGCCAGCTTATGATGGTTCAGAATTTAAAAAAAATTCTTGAAAATGCCTTATACTTTTCGAGTTATAGGCATTTCTTCGAAAATTGTGAAAGCAGTTACCCTGCGCGCAATGTTTGTATACTGTGACTACAAATTGCCATATTTTATGATTTTAATGGTTGTACCACAATCCTAGATAACCCTGATTTTAGTCGAAGTCCGATATAAAACAAAAAAAAGTCTGCACGTTCGAAAAAAAAATTGTTTTTGTCCGATCATAAAAATTTATATTTTTTATCAGGTAACTTTAACTCATCATACTGTTAAAATAATGTACTACGCTAACCTGACAAGTTACATCAAAAGATAGTCTGTTTAGTCAGAATTTCAAAATGGTACAATACATACCTCTTCCTCGAAACATGCCTCTTCCTCGATACCGGTTTCACGTTGCCCTTTGGGACACCCTGTATAAACCTTGTCAAACATATTGGGATATCAGGAAAATGAAATGACCTGCATTCATTAAAATATTTTTGTACATTTTCATATTTTTTATTATTATTCTTGGATAAAAAACTAATAGTTTCACTTGATTAGCGACTGCAGTAAAGACGTTTGCTTCGATTTGTTTATATGTTTATTTTTTAAGTATTTGAATATAGTCCGGTTGTAGCAACGTCAGATTCCCTGATCACCAACTTTATATTGTGCTTTCTATTATTCTCGTCACGGGTAATGGCCATTCATCATCTGAGCCATGAATCTAAAGCGTGATATTATTGTATTTTTTTCATCCCTTAAACTTTCCTTATAAATATCATATATGTTTGATAATTGATTCAAATGATTATTTATGTTTTTATTTCTATTAATAATTGAACTTTTTTGTGTGTGTTATTGTTTTTTTAAAAAGTTTCCATGCATGGGATACGACTTGGAGCTTTCGGAGCTCTGGACTGATGTGTTCTTGTATGTTTAATATCATGTTTGTACTTTTTTTTGAATTGTGAATGAGTCATGTTGTTTTTTCACTTTATGGTTTTTGTGACATTTTCAATTTTTCTTGTAGGGGATATTTAATGGTCGAAATCAACGTACACGGTGTAAATAAAATGTAGGAGTATGATCCGCTGAATAATGCCAAATGTGTAATTTATTTTTGGTTAAATTTAAAGCAAATTGAATATTGATTGTCTATCATTATGTTTGACTAACAATATTAAGCAATGAGAACATAATATTTATTATAAATGTTGGAAGCAGTTTCAACATATGCATTCTCTTTTCATCAAACAATGGAGAATAATGAAATCGCAGTATTACAGTAAGGTGATAAAATGACATTAAAATATCACTAACTCAATGACCTAATCGGTGAGAGGCCTTTCTTCCAGTCCGAGGGTTGTGGGTTCGATTCTCATTCTAACCCAGATTTAAAAAAAGGATTTCAGTCTGGTTTTGACTAAATGTCTCTTGAACATAACATATGTATCAGTGGTTGAAGAGATTATCACATGGCAATACGCCTATCAGGTTGTAATTTATACAGTAAAACAATAATGCAAAACAATATCAAGAAGGAGTTTTAAAAGTAAAAAACTCAAGACATCTTTTTTTTTAAATCCCTGGAAAGGAAAGACCGTTCTAAGATTTTTGTGGAAAAATACATTGGATATGGAAATATTTACAAATTTAAACGAGAACAAATATAGTTACTTTCTTTAAAAAAAATTATATAAAATGAATGGGTCAAGATGTTTTAGAAACTTTGTGGATTGAGAATTATATTGTTTTTCTCATACGATTTAATATTTACTCAATCATCCAAAATATTATTCTAAACTATGTATTTTTTGGTGATCAATCGAAAAATATTCAAATTCGCTGGTGAGTGACTGAAGTCATTCAAATGGTCACTTCTGTTTGAAAATTTGTAATTGAATAATATGTAAGATAATGAAACTTTTTGAAAAAAAATATGATCAGGGTTCCGGTTTTATGACCAGGGTTTCAGTTTTATGATCAGGGTTCCGGTTTTATGATCAGGGTTCCGCTTTTGAGAGGAAATTTATTTTACGCGACAGAATTTTGTGGCCAGCTTTAATTCTTCATAGACATTTATTTCGAAGCCCAACCAAGGTAACTAGACCTATTGTTTGATTTGTCCCATTAACGGAGATTATGGCTAGAGTCCTAGACGAACTCAGCATACTACAGCTTGGAGAGTGTTGGCCATTAGCATATAATATTTACTCAGTAATATTCATGATATTACCAATTTTGTGTAATAAAATTCGTATAATGACAGTTTACATACTTTGTTAAGACAAATTAACCTAAAATTTAAAACATTGAAAACATGTTGGTTAACCTAGATCTCAGTGTTTCAAGGAGACCCCGTTTAACGTTTCCAGGGTTATACAGGATAAAGGAAACATTTATAGAACATCAGTGTAGTTTCATATTGTGACATCAATCGACGGTTATACAGGATAAATGAAACATTTATAGAACCTCAGTGTAGTTTCATATTGTGACATCAATCGACGGTTATACAGGATAAAGGAAACATTTATAGAACCTCAGTGTAGTTTCATATTGTGACATCAATCGACGGTTATACAGGATAAATGAAACATTTATAGAACCTCAGTGTAGTTTCATATTGTGACATCAATCGACGGTTATACAGGATAAATGAAACATTTATAGAACCTCAGTGTAGTTTCATATTGTGACATCAATCGACGGTTATACAGGATAAAGGAAACATTTATAGAACCTCAGTGTAGTTTCATATTGTGACATCAATCGACGGTTATACAGGATAAAGGAAACATTTATAGAACCTCAGTGTAGTTCCATATTGTGACATCAATCGACGAACAGCCCTGATATTTTGTTTGTCTGCGGTATTCAAATGAAGATAATCCCAAGCACGTTACGTCTTTATGCCAGTGGAGGCTTTAGTAAGCCCCGCGTCTGGGAACAGACTTCGTAACAGATTTCATTAATTATTGTGAAATGTTAAGGTGACGAAATATTACAGAGCTTTAATGCTAGTTTAAGATTTCACCGCGGAAATTTCAACGATGTTGTAACGATGTGTGTCTTCATTTGTCAGACAAAAGATAAAATTATATGGCAGAGATTTTCAAAGCATGCACCGTTATTTATTTTCAGGGGTACAACGAGATAAATAAAAATTCCAAAAATTCCAGGAAATCTTTATTACATTAAAAACAAAATTTGTCGAAATAAAACTGGTTGAAAATTTTAATATGTAAATGATGAATGTCTTTTGCTGAATGTTAAAGCTCTGCGAATCCTGTTTCCATTTGTGACAATTTACTACTGTGTAACTTATTTTTTATGGCGGTTTAGACAAAAATAAAATAACGCTCAAACCCAACGTCAAACATGAAATAAGGGGAGTTGTGTTTAGTTTGATTCCAAGATTTGATAAACCGTATGGTGAATGAATGGCAGGTTCAACCGTCCAACTAATTGCACGCTAATGATGTCGTGAAACACAAAGTTTTAAAAACCACCGGTACACAGAGTGGTACGAAACTTAATCTCTCATGGTGTAATGGAGATGGGTTAAATTGACGCCTGCGACGACTTGTGTATGCAAACTATACGACACGTGTCATTTCTAATGCATAACCGATTGGTACTTGTACGAGTATCATGGGAAATCTTTGAAATAAACCAAATCAATATTTTTGACATATTTCAATTGAACGATGTTTAACGCTTCAACACAATTTATTCGTTTGGTAACCATTTAAGATAGCCTCTCCATAGATTTTTCAATTATGTTTTTTGTATATTATTTATATTTAAGGCATTAAATCTGTCGAGGTTCCAAGACATTTCCACTTTTTAAGTCAAACACTGTTTATTCCACTTTATATAACGGTATAACCCTACCAGTATCAAGGTTTTTACCTTATCATCAGGTAAGCACAAACAAGTCTTGTTTGTGCCCCCCTTCACCCCTTGAGGTAAAAACCTTGTAACCGCTAAGGTTTATACCGTTATATGTACGAGTATAAAGTGGAATAATTCGGGTTTTACTTAGCAAATTACGATGTTTTTTGTATGACATTTTAATTAAATATGATGAATTATAAAATTTTCTTATCATTAGAAATGCAATAGTAATTTTTATATAAGATGTATTTATATTTTTTTCTGTTTCACATGTCAACGTTTTCCGGGTTCGATCATGTATTTAAGATTAAATGTTGTTTTTAAATTTTGTAATGGATTTAAATTTTCATTTGAAAATTCAATTTTCATTCTATTGTATATAAATCAATGTTAATATTAAATACGGGCATAATAAATTATCCTTATTCTTTTGTATTATTAAACTCTTCGGTAAAATCACTGTTCGCTCTTATATAATATATGCTCTCCTTGTGGTATAAAATGGTGCAATATCTCGTATTAATTTTCATTCAACACTATAATTATTCATATTTTCTATATTTCCTAGATTTTCATAAAGAAAAATAACTTATTTTGTTAGAGATGTGCATTTAAAATTAGACGTGAGTTTAACGATTTAATTTTAAAAATTTGTTGAAACCCACTGAAACATCAGAGTACAAAAGTAGTAAAAATGCGGAAAAATTGTTATCCTTAGGAAGATCGGAACATTAGCGAAGATTTTACTGATTTAAGTAAATGGTCCCGGTTTTATCTCATTTCTCCGAAATTTCCTGGTGTGAGGGAGGGAATTGTTTTTATTTTTTTTTTCAACAAGCTTACCTTGAGTATATGAGGTAATGTTTAATACGAAGGATGAATATATTGTGTGTTAACCATAAGTTGTGTCCGTTTTTTTCCAATTTAAAAATGAGCACCAAAAGTAAAACAAAATGGTAGAGATTATACGTCATTCGAAAGAAAATTTTCAGCTCTACAAGATATTGTGTTTGTTTTTACGTTACATATATTATTTTATTTGATTACAACAAGCCTTCAAAATGGAATGTCAAGTAGACGAAAGTGAGTATTTTCGACAGCTCCTCCGTTCGCGTTCAATCGAGGGAATAAAGCTACCAAAGCTACTCGCGATATTTGCAAAGTGTACGGTGAAGATGCTATGAATGAAAGGACAGCTCGTCGATGGTTTTTGCGTTTCAAAGACGGTAATTTCGACCTGAAAGACATGGACCGTTCCGGACGACCAGTGGGCTTCGATAAGGACCGCTTAAACCATATTATTCATGAAGATCACCTTTCGATTTACTTTCGTCTACTAGACATTCCATTTTGAAGGCTTGTTATCAAATAAAATAATATATGTAACGTAAAAGCAAACACAATATCTTGTAGAGCAGAAAGTTTTCTTTCGAATGACGTATAACCTTTACCATTTGGTTTTCTTTTTGGTGCTCATTTTTAAATTTGGAAAAAAACGGACACAATTCATGTTAACACCTAATATATGGTTTTTATATTGTTTTCAAAGAAATGCTGTTATAAAAGCTCATTTTACGTCATTCGCCATAGTAAACAAAACGCCACAAAACAAAACAAACATTAATTTAAAAAAAAAAAATATATTTCGTAACTTAAATACGATTTCATAAAATAGAAGCAAGTGATTATGTATAATATTGACATCGTCGTTGCTGGGCGTCGTAGTCGAAGATTCTTGCGCTATTTCAGCGTCAATTCAGTTGGAAAGCGAATCTGTACCGTGAAGTTAATCTTTCTTTTTTCCTTTATCTTCCTTAATGAGTGAGCTATTGCACACCAGCAAACTTACCGGCCACATGGTTGCACTAGATCTGATAGCACGCCGAAATGAGACGATTGGAATACACCGGCATGTTTTTTTTTCATTGTTTTATATACATGACCGAAGTCATAGGTATTCTTATACTATGACTCTTATTCTAGGGGAGTGACACAGCGTGGAGTGTGAACCAGCGACCTAACACGAAAGTCTAGTGCGTTACCACGGGGCCATGGCCATGTTCGTCTATACCATAGTTTCTTTACCTATGGGTCACGACCCAAAATCGGGTCGGTTGGCATGTTGAATGGGTCGCGAAATGTTTTCAAGAATAACAATCAAACAAGATAAAATCGATTTTATTTACGTCCGTAATGATATATGTCGTCGTAGTTGTGTAAGTAAATTATTGTGATAGCTACGGTTGAATTAAAACAAAAATAGGAATGGATCCATATGAAAAAAAGACCAAAGTGCGCAGGAAGAACAAACATCAGAGGAAGTCAATTAGCGTCACGCTGCATATGCTCAACAAATGCTGAATTTTCGACAAATACAAATAGCTAAAGACTGAAGTTTTTTTTACTTAACTCAAAAATTGTAGTAATAAAAGAAATTAATTCTTTGTAATTGCACTCATTTACGCAAATTATTCACATCGGTCAGTTCAACCTTTTTTTTTGTTTCAATGCAAGAGAGAACTCCGGGTTTTTATATGTTAAATTTGACTTTAGTAATTTTACTTACATGATCTTTTTCCTAAATAAAAACATTTAAATGTCCTCCATTAATTTAATACGAGTATATCTGACTTGAACTACACCCAAACAAGATATATTTATAAGAATAAGATTTTATAGCTTACTATATTCCACACGAAAATAAACCTCAGGCAATATTCATTTCTCTAGCATATTTACATAAGCACAATAGATAAAGTCACTTCGTTCGTAAATTAATGTTTGTTTTGCGTGGAAAGTGACTTTAATGACTTCAATATATATCTTCTTAAATTATACCAACTTCTATAATTATACGTTATTGATTTTCAAACATTATTTTGATCCAAATAAATTATCGCATTTATTAAAAATTCACGGAATAGTTATTTTTAAATGACAATTTAAATAATGTTTAACTAGAGCACGATAGTAAAATGGTAAATGAAATCCACGTTCTTTATTTATTTTAAAAGCATAATTTTTCATATCAGTACCATATTGACCATAAAACAACAAATTAAATAATATTATAAACTAATAACAGACGCTTTGAAAATTTAAAAAAATAAATAAGAATAATCGACATAAAAAGGACAATTACTTGAAATAAATTTTTCGGTATGCTTTAATGAAACGAAATTCACGAATCTAATATTGACTTAAAATAATTGAATTTTTAATTCTTGGAAAGATGTAACAGTAAAAACTGCAATTCATTGAACAACGAGTCCTTACAACCTTTGTAGGTGCAAAGGTGTTTTATTAAAACTGATTTTCAGTTTAAATTTATGAGTACTCAAGTCACTTCAAGGGTGCATCAGTCTTGTTGAAACATGTCTCAAAATTATTGTACTATTTGGGGAAGGTCAAAGCCTTGCGGGGAAATTATGGTACTATTTAGGGAAGGTCAATGCCTTGCGGGGAAATTGTGGTACTATTTGGGGAAGGTCAATGCCTTGCGGGGAAATTACACGAGTTCAAGATGATTTATTTATTTAAAACTCTATTCTACTGTGTATGTTACACTATTGCGGGATTATTACCAATATCTTCCAACCAACGATACAATTGTTATACAATATTTTGAGTGAAAGGGGGAGGACTAAAATTGTTAATGTAGAGTGAAAACAAACTACACAGTACCAATATAACAACAAAAACCAATAAAAATTTCACAAGGTCATCGATGGCCAAGAGAAGGAAATGGAAATTGGAAAAAAAGATAGTGTAAAACAATGAAAAATACGCTACGTCACTGAAAGGAGACGTAATTTTTTTTTTCGTTTTATGAAGTACGTCATTGGTTGTGCGAGTATTATGTCAGTCGATAGCTGATACCGAGTCTAACAAGGTCAGTAAAACACGATGATGATGATGCGTTAACATATTATTATTTTGCCTATCTAAAAAAAACTTTTTTTTTTTCATTTTTCTAATTCGAAAATTATTTCTGAGAAAAAATCTTAAACAAATGGTATATTGTATTGTTTGATTTCTTTCTGAAGTTTGCTGTAAAAACGTGGATCCTTGGGTTGCGATTGAAAAGGAGTTTGTGGAAAAAAGGCTCTTGACAAAATTAAGGTCAAGTCATTTCAAACAAAGGAATGATACTTTGTAATGAAATTTATTCTGAAATCTGGAGTTAAATTGAATAAATAAGAATACTAAAAAATACACAAAAGTATTGTATGTTCATACGTATTTAAAAGAAGCAAAGCTTTTTAAGTTATTGCTTTGTAAGAAATTTAAATGTTTCATTAAATAACATTGCCAGTCTGCCCCAAATCTAAACTCAGATTTAAAAATATTGGGATTTGCTTCAGCAAAACAAATAATATAAACTCTAAAACAAAAAATGTACGTCCCAAATATAAGAAGGCTAAATTAGGTTTCTTTGTGGGGCCTTGGGGGTTACGTTAATGTAACTCACAGATTATTTAATAATTTGTTTTGAAATCATGAAATTCCATATTAAAAAAAACCCTATATTTGAAATCTTTAAAAAGTAATAAAAACGTAGGATCTGGTATAATATTTTCATCACACTTGTTTTTTAATCCATGCAAATAAATTTGGAACAAAACGATGATGGGCGTTATGAGCATCCAGCAAAAAGTCTTTAAAAACGCCGATAGGCGTTTTAGTCACTGGATGTGAGACAGACGCTAAAAGTTATGCTTTTAAAGAAGACGTTAATCTTTTTACTTGTTATCTTGTGATGGAAATGTCAGAAGACCATATCGTGAAACGATTGTTTAAGGTGACGCTCAGTAGGAAGGTTTAAAAAGAACGTGGAGTTGGTAGATGAACGAACTGTGCGAAGACAAACTTCGTCTTGACTGGCAGACCGTTTCCGAGAAAGCCCAGGATTTAGTCGTCTTGGGGAGTACCATGCCATCATTGTATTTGACTTTGATGGACAAGGTGCAGAGAAGATCATGATTAAAACATGCACTTGATTGTAAAATTTGTCATATAACAAAATATTTTCAAGTTTATAATTGAAAAAGCATTGCTTGAAGCAATGGATCGTCATATTTTATTATATTACACTTTAACTGTATAAAATACCACTTAGAGGGCAAACTTTTCCAAACAATAAGAAATCTTTATATACCTGGAATGTTATTTGAATGAATGCTTGATAACTATGTTTTTCTTTGTGTTTTCTTTTGTATTATGTTATGGTCTAAATATTTGTGATACTTCCAGTCGGGGGTTTTCTCTTGACAAGATATTGTTAGACCAAAATTTGTCAGACCTTTTGATAGCATCTAATTAATTTTTTTACTAGGAATCATGCGATTTTTTGTATCTTTTATTTTTTGCTAACAATAACGTTATTATTATTAAATGCCTAAAGTGAAAAATGGGATGGAATCTTATTTTTTAAATAAAAATGGGTATCAATGAAAATTGAATTCGCAATCCCCGGGTGGAAAGACTTGTGTTTTATCACCTCAGTCACATTAATAAGGAAAGAGATTAAAAAAACGCGACTTAAAAAAAATGTTTTAAAAAGGAATATTAAAGCTGGCCTTAAGTTATTAATGAGATAATTATATACAATGTCATACTTCCTCTATGTTATTCCATATTTTTTTAAGTTGAGGACTTAATTTGGCTGTGTGATATTTCCGTCAACTTGTCCCTAAAGTCTATTTCAGCAAATTTATTGACAAAGTCTAAGGTTTCGCCCATGGTCATCCGAACAAAACCAATTAATTAGTCCACGTTTAAAGAACCTGACCCAGATATGAACATTAAACGGTAAAGAGCAGCATAATTCATTTTCTTATCGGTAACTTTTTTGACAAAAAATGCGCTAGAAGTTTTCTTTTCTTGGTGAGTTTTTTTTTACCAAATATATTATTCTAATCATATGCAGATGCAGGGAAATATATTATCTAATGACCGAAGCCATCACTTTCCTATCCTAATCTTTAACTGTTTTTTATATGTAGGTTTGAGGAGAGCCTGTTCTCTAAAGGGCGCTATATAAATTGATATTTTATTTCTTTTTATTATCGTGGCACACATCTTGCGCCTCTGTCATATATATATATATGTATGTAGCTCGTTATCGTGCTCATATTATTGGAGCTTTTATATGTAGGTTTGAGGAGAGCCTGTTCTCTAAAGGGCGCTATATAAATTGATATTTTATTTCTTTTTATTATCGTGGCACACATCTTGCGCCTCTGTCATATATATGTATGTAGCTCGTTATCGTGCTCATATTATTGGAGCTGTTATATGTAGGTTTGAGGAGAGCCTGTTCTCTAAAGGGCGCTATATAAATTGATATTTTATTTCTTTTTATTATCGTGGCACACATCTTGCGCCTCTGTCATATATATATGTATGTAGCTCGTTATCGTGCTCATATTATTGGAGCTTTTATATGTAGGTTTGAGGAGAGCCTGTTCTCTAAAGGGCGCTATATAAATTGATATTTTATTTCTTTTTATTATCGTGGCACACATCTTGCGCCTCTGTCATATATATGTATGTAGCTCGTTATCGTGCTCATATTATTGGAGCTTTTATATGTAGGTTTGAGGAGAGCCTGTTCTCTAAAGGGCGCTATATAAATTGATATTTTATTTCTTTTTATTATTGTGGCACACATCTTGCGCCTCTGTCATATATATATGTATGTAGCTCGTTATCGTGCTCATATTATTGGAGCTTTTCAATATTTTATTTCTTTTTATTATCGTGGCACACATCTTGCGCCTCTGTCATATATATGTATGTAGCTCGTTATCGTGCTCATATTATTGGAGCTTTTATATGTAGGTTTGAGGAGAGCCTGTTCTCTAAAGGGCGCTATATAAATTGATATTTTATTTCTTTTTATTATTGTGGCACACATCTTGCGCCTCTGTCATATATATATGTATTTAGCTCGTTATCGTGCTCATATTATTGGAGCTTTTCAATATTTTATTTCTTTTTATTATCGTGGCACACATCTTGCGCCTCTGTCATATATATGTATGTTGCTCGTTATCGTGCTTATATTATTGGAGCTTTTCAATATTTTATTTCTTTTTATTATCGTGGCACACATCTTGCGCCTCTGTCATATATATGTATGTAGCTCGTTATCGTGCTCATATTATTGGAGCTTTTCAATATTTTATTTCTTTTTATTATTGTGGCACACATCTTGCGCCTCTGTCATATATATGTATGTAGCTCGTTATCGTGCTCATATTATTGGAGCTTTTCAATATTTTATTTCTTTTTATTATCGTGGCACACATCTTGCGCCTCTGTCATATATATGTATGTTGCTCGTTATCGTGCTCATATTATTGGAGCTTTTCAATATTTTATTTCTTTTTATTATCGTGGCACACATCTTGCGCCTCTTTCATATATATGTATGTAGCTCGTTATCGTGCTCATATTATTGGAGCTTTTCAATATTTTATTTCTTTTTATTATCGTGGCACACATCTTGCGCCTCTGTCATATATATGTATGTAGCTCGTTATCGTGCTCATATTATTGGAGCTTTTCAATATTTTATTTCTTTTTATTATCGTGGCACACATCTTGCGCCTCTTTCATATATATGTATGTAGCTCGTTATCGTGCTCATATTATTGGAGCTTTTCAATATTTTATTTCTTTTTATTATCGTGGCACACATCTTGCGCCTCTGTCATATATATGTATGTAGCTCGTTATCGTGCTCATATTATTGGAGCTTTTCAATATTTTATTTCTTTTTATTATCGTGGCACACATCTTGCGCCTCTGTCATATATATGTATGTAGCTCGTTATCGTGCTCATATTATTGGAGCTTTTCAATATTTTATTTCTTTTTATTATCGTGGCACACATCTTGCGCCTCTGTCATATATATGTATGTTGCTCGTTATCGTGCTCATATTATTGGAGCTTTTCAATATTTTATTTCTTTTTATTATCGTGGCACACATCTTGCGCCTCTTTCATATATATGTATGTAGCTCGTTATCGTGCTCATATTATTGGAGCTTTTCAATATTTTCTCTCTCAGAATTTAATTCACTTGATCAAGCTATGTTTTTTGAGGTCTTTTCTAACTCCTCATACCTTCTATGTAGTATAGTAGGTATGAAAAAATTGACTACTACAGATTATTTTTGTAAATCTTTCACCATTCCACATAAATAAAGTTACGTCTGAATTATTTGAAGAGATAAAAAAAGTTTGTCATAATGCCAAATGGTAATTTACACACTAGACGGAGCTATGTGGTAAACGCTATTTGACGTGCATGATCGCGTCGCAAAGCACTGGAGTTCCATGCGGAAGGTCGCTGGTATAAACCCCACGCTGTGCTACTCCCCTCAAATGATACAGCCATTTTTTCAGCCTAGTATTCGGGGGTATAAGGATACCTATGACTTCGATCGTATCTATTATTTCAAAAAGAAAGAAAAAAAAATGTTGGTGTGCTCCGATCATCTCACTTCGGTGTACCATCGGATGAAGTACAGTCGGTGAGATTGCTGGTGTGCAACTACTCGTTCACTCGACGTTAAAATGGCAAGGGGGTCCTTGACTTTGAGGCCCAGCAACGACGACGACGACGCTATTACTGTAATTGATAAAATACTATTGTACCGGACGTATGCGTCATAAAAATTAGGAAATTTATTTTGTAAAACTGTTTGTGAAATGATTATTGTATTGTAAAGTATCATCTATGTTTTACCATTGCTTGTAACTCTGTACCTGAAAACATTGTAATAAACCATCCCTTTCGCGTAGTCCTCGCATTATCACTATAGATGATCGAACAACTTCTACGCGTGGAAAACGCATGGTAAGCGTAACGCGGGCAAGTCGTGACGGAATACACTCTAGGGTTAAGGGGCTGGCGATAATCGATCGAGGTGCTTGCGATGTTACAATGGATGAAACGTACGGGACGCAAAATATGAAAAATACACTCGTTTTCCATTGGTGAGTTTTCTGCGTTTTTCTCACTAAATAAGTATTCGCATATATACAAGTGCGGGGAAGATCCTAATCAATAAGTCGCAGCCGCTACCCTCCCATCCTTTAACTTTACACTTAAACTTGATTGAATAAAGTATATATCCTGATATATATGTTTTTGAGTTGTTATCCCCCTGTTGTTGTCTGTCGGTCGTGAAATATCGCAATGTGCCTTCTTTTTCTTTCTCTAGGGCGTAGAGCGCAACGTATGCTTTTGAGATGCGTGGTGAGGTGGGGTGAGGGGGAGGACGCCAGAACCTGACGGTGCCGCCAAGGTCACTGACGTAAAATAGAATCCTGTTGGAGATATTCACCACGCACAACTGTGGTTCATTCAAGCGACGCGATAGAGAGAGAACCAACACCAACTGAAAGTTAAGATAACCACACAAAATACTTTTTATAAGTATACACAGATAAATAATTCACTCAAACATATGACACAACAGTGGAATAGGTACTCCTCAAATCACTGACAAAGGACACAGATTAGGGTGATAAACCACGCATTTTTTAAGGGAACCATATTCCTAGGCCTCCGTTTAGTATAGTTTAGAAAAATACATCCCCCCTCCACCTCATCAGGCAGTCAAATCTCTTTTACCTCTAAATATCTTTTCCTATATACGATGTTTGCATATTTTTTTCAATAGTCACATTTGCATCCCCCTTAATATATTTTACTCCTTTCATTGTGCCATCATTATTAACTCACCTATACTCGTATATATTTTCCGTGTGTGACAATTCATAAATCTATGTATAAGATGTCCCAATAAGAGTGCCAGGTTTAAACTTCACGCCATTTTTTTAAAGGGTGGTATTTCTAAAAAAATCATAAGGGCCATCTGTTAATCTTGCAATTAGTAAACATGGAACGCCACATGAAAAAATATTGAGATGCAAGGAAAATTACCAGGTAATGTAATCTCAAGAAATGCAAATCAGAATCGACCAGCAAGATCGTGTAATTCGACACCATGCGAGTTCTTTCTTTGGAGTTTTTTTGAAGTCGCATATGTATGCTAATAAGCCATAAACAATTTCTGAGCTTACGGCGAAGATCCAAAGTGTTATTGCCACAATCGACTCACAATTATGCAACAATGTTGTCTTAAATTTCATCAAAAGAGCAAGAGTTTGCCAGCAGTGACGTGGTGTGCATTTGTCTGACATTTTGTTTTATACGAGTACATAATTGCAACATTTAAACTTTACAACGAACTAAAAATATTATCATTATTTGAATAAATAATGTGTTTAATTCAAAAATTAATTTCACAATATTTAAATCCTGTGTTCTTATTGGGGCATCCTATATATTTGTATATCATCATCACCATCATCATTGTCAACCAGGGTCGATCCACTGCTGGATGAAGGTCTCCCCAAGCTGACTCCAAATAGTTCGGTTTTTTGCTCGTTGATGCCATGTGATGCTGCCATGCTTCCTGATTTCATCTATCCAGCGTACCTTCGGTCTTCTTCTGGGCCTCTTTATGCCTCTTGGGTACCATTGGATTATTTCGGATGTCCATCGGGAGTCTGGCATTCTGGCTACGTGTCTGGCCCATTGCCACTTCATTCTTTTGCACATCTTTATAACGTCCTCTATCTTTGTTATATTGCGAATCCAGGTGTTTCGTTTACGGTCTCTTTTAGTATATCCCAACATGCATCTCTCCATGCCCCTTTGTGCGGTCTGGAGCTTTTGTGTGTTCTTTACTGTGAGCGTCCTTGTCTCAAAGCCATACGTAAATACTGGAAGAATGCACTGGTTGTAGACCCTTCCCTTCAAGGATATTGGACGATTGAACAACATCTTTAAAAGTAATTTCCCAATATTTGTATATAATATTATATATATATATTTATATCATTACTTGTATAAGTATTTCAAGTTTTTATCATTTAAAACTATCCCATAACATCTATTCTCTCCCGATTCCCATTGAACTACTATGCAAATCTCAACCTAAATATCTTAACTGTCAGAAATTATCCGATGAATGTGGAAAGCGTACTGCCACTGGGCTGAGCCTCCAAACAGATATTCACCACTTGCCGAAAAATATATTCTCGTCTTCCGAAACGGCATACTGTATTTTTATTTATCTACAGAGTTTTATCTGCCAAGGAGAAATCTCTTCTTTTCACCCTGCTGTTCATCAAGACTCGATGTTTTTTTCTTTTCTTTTTTATATTGAGAACTCACAGAGGTTTTTTAAAAATAATTGAAAGTCTATTTTATAGTCAGAGTGTTTTAGGAGTAAGTCACCTTTGGGATTTTTCTTTTCGTTTTACTGAGACAACCATTTCAACAGGTTAACAAAAAATGTGGGTTGAATTTTTATCTATTAAATTTATTTAATCAGCTAAAAAAATTCAAAGAAACAATATTAAAAGAAACCCTACTATAAAGAATGAAAGTAAGTCAATTGATGGTTTGAGTGAGATCTAAATGTGGAACTGTGAACGAAATGAGATCTAAATGTGAAATTGAATCCAGAAATAGTGGATTAAAGTTTTAATATCCACTATCTCACTGGCATATTCTTCTTCAAATAAAACTAAAAAATATCTAGTAACCCTAGTTAGTAAGACGTTTATCTTCCAACTCAGGGGCTGGAAGATACGCGTCTTAATAACTAGGGTTCGATATCGTTAAACTTTTTTATAAAACTATCGCGGATTAAATAATTTATTATATCTAATAAGGGGTGGTTAGTTGGAAAAAATTGTTGTACAGCAAAAAGCTCTCCAATTGTATTCTGTTTAACAATGTATACAAAACCATTGAAATAAAAATAAATATATTTTAATGGTTCAATTCCATCTTAAAAACACTTCGAACAATCCCATCAAGTACAATCATGTTTTCTCAAATATCTCAAAACAGGTTAAATGCAGTTTGAGTATTGAAAATGCGTGTTTTGAGGAAAATATATGATGTATCCGTAGTAAAAACATGAAAATGCCAGTTTTTATAGCGCCGTTTAGAGAGCAGACTCTCATGGGCGCTCTAACTCTAGATTCGAATAAACTTTTATTGAAAGATTAAACAAACATTCAAAATAAATATATAATATATTCGGAAGGTGTATTGATAGGAAGGCAGTAGCTATGGCCATTACATTAAATACTTCCTACATCTACGAATACATATATTTAGAAAAACAATTTAGGTAAGAAATCTTACGAACTACAGAGGAACCTTTGTAGATCTTCCGACATGTGATTTAACACATTTTTCTTTGGGTGTAGTGCATTGTAACATATGTTATACGTATGTTTGCTTTTGTTATTTTCATACTGCAGGTTTTTCTCCTCTACATTGATAATGTAAATCCTTCAACTTTCACTCAAAATTTAACAAAACAATTGTTAGGTTAGTTGGAAGAGGTTGACATTTGGCAATACATCCACCGTATTGTGCACGAAATATTTTTTTTTAATTTTCAATGTTTTAAATTTAATATGTGTACCCTACAAATCTGACATTTAAAACGAATATATATAAATAAGCTTTCCATGATTGCTTTAGCACGCGTGGAGTACCTTTTAGGCTTTGCAATCACGTATAATCACTTCCACCTATCTCACGAGAAGATTCTAATTTACGCTCCAGACACCTTTATCCCGGATAAGAGAGAAGAAACGAGGAAACGTCTATGAAAGCAATGTTAAAAGTGTAATCTCGAGCTGTTTTTATTTCCCGCAAAGTGGCAAAATTAAGCGTACGCTTTCAAGTCATTCGCCATTTTGCGAAATAATAAAGCTCGGAAGATCTTGCATGATGCCATTTCATATAAATGCCTTTATAGTGTGGCACGTGCTTTTTGGATGATATTGAAATACCAGCAAACAGCACGTTTGAAAATACTGTTTATTATTTATTACAATTGTAACTGATTACCTCAGTAATATTGATAAGATACCTGTCTTTCGACTCGGAGGTTACCGGTCTTATTCCCATTCGTCCTATTTTTTTAAACGAGTATATCTGGTTATCACTTAAGATTTCTTGAAAATTTTTCTAGTTATTTGTAGTTTAAGACATTTCTACCATACATGCCAAAAAACTCGTCAAGTTGTACTTTATACAATGAAAGCGTAATACAACAAATTAAAAGAAACAGAGGAGACATAATACCAGTAAATGAAATAGAAGAGGCATAATACCAGTAAAGGAAATATAAGAGACATAATACCAGTAAAAGAAATAGAAGAGACATAATACCAGTACATAAAACATTTGAAAATTCTATCAATTTTAATCATTAATGAGTCGGTTATGAGCTCCTTGCTCTAGTTGGTAAGACGCAAGCCTTCTACCCGGGGATTTCAGGTTTGATTCCTGATGTTACTTGAAAAAAAGACCCTAGCCTTGTAAAAGAGTTTATCTAGTAACAATATTCGCGTGTCTTAGACGTCTGTGAATGTCGTTGCTTCACTACTTCACGTATAGTAGTATTGCCTACACGTAAAATGACGATCTGTAGGCTCCAAGCCTATTATATATAGTAGTTCTAAAGCTTAATTTTTAGATTCGACGACAATGTTGCCTCCTACCTTGTTCAACTTGTTAAAATCAATTTTGATTTTTAATAGCGTATTTTAATAGAAAACCTAGTAAGGGGCTCATTTAAGTACATATGCTCGAATCAAGCCATATCAAAATCTGATATTTTTATGATTCAAGGAAAACTTTTACTTTTTGCGTTTTTATCTATTTCTTATAATATTTCACATAAAATAATTCAAAATATACATTTTCAACGACCGTCTTTATTTTAAAATGAAAATAAATGTAGCACACATAATTTTATTTCAAGCTCCCGGGTATCAAAACGTTGGAATAAATCCACTGGAAAATACTCAATAACTTGAAAAAGATAACTTGAAAAACTACGGTAAACTTTTTACTGAATTGAACAATATTTCATTGTCCACTGAAAGTCTTCATAAGACTCAAGGCAAATCTTTTTGAGCTTTTTCAATAAGATTCAAATAAAAAGTATAATGTTTTTCTTTATAAACTTCTTAAATTTTACTTGATATTTATTTCACAGACATGGATTCAAGTAATTGAGAAGAATAAAATACTGGAAGAGTAAAAATTTATTCAGGAATAATTGGAAAAATATTTATTGATTGATTCTCGTTACAATTATTTCCATACCTCATATTTTGACCTTGAAAATATTATTTTTGTATTTGTTTTTCTATTAGTGTATTAGTTAAAATATATTTGTATTAAGGAATAAATCTTAAGATGGTTTGAACACATTGAGAGAGTGAGTTGCTAAAGACTTGAAAACAATATACATGTCCGAAATTAATGGAGAGCAAGGAAGAGGTAAACCTAAGAAAGAGTGAACGGAGATAGTAAGAATAATGCAAAACAGAAAAGCATGTATAATGAGATGAATGGATGTAGATGAGGCGAGAGCTGTGTGTAAAGGATAGAAACGTGTGAACATCTGTTCTCTCTGCCCCCTCCAAAAAGGGACGTGGCATGATTATATGTTTATATAACGTTCAAAAGGCTTTAAGACGTACAAGGCTTTAGTTATTATAACTCATGCTTAGTAAAATGGGATATACTAATTATATCCGTGCTCTAAATCTTCCATGTATTAATTTTAAATGAGAATTGAATTTCTCCAATATATTTGTTTCGTGGGATAGTTAATCTGGATATTTTACTACGAGTTCACTTCCGCCCATTTCTCTAACATCCTTCCGCCATTCTTTTTGTTTTATAAATTTCCGTTTTGCCAATGTGTATATCGCACATTGTCTTTTTTCTCCTTCAGGCTTTTAGTTTCCCGTGGGAACCGTTGCCAGGGGCTGCCATAGAAAACCTGTAGCTCTTTTTTACGCCAAATAAATTCTACGTACAGATTATCAAATTCTTCCCTAGCGTCCTATTTTGGGAATAAGTACGTTCTTTTTCAGAAAATGACTTACCTTGATTTGAAAATGTGCTACCGAGTATTTTGTTACATCATATAAACATATGGTATCAAATTTACGTTTTAATATTTTTTTACTTGAAATTGAATATTTTTATAATGAGTGGTAATGATATGTTCGAAGATTCTCACGGCACTAGTTTAAATTGTTTCTCGGAGATGTTTCTGTGCTGATTCGACTTTTATGATAATAAACGTTTCGAAGGCGTTGCAGCCTTCATCTTCAGAGATATGTCAAAAAATATTGCCGAGTAAAGTGAGCACGCAAGAAGCACACATATAGCAGAACCGAACTCGCGATCACTACCTAAAAATGAACACTGTCCATAACGTGATCACGCTCGTGGCAATCAGCACAGATCCCGGAGAGTTCGCCTCATTACATGACAATTTCGAATTCACCTACTTGTATTGTAGTCTATATCTTTCCAAAATAGAAAACCATGTAGGTTTAAGGTGCATTCCGTTATCTCTGTTGATGTTGTTTGGGTGTTGATAAATTTCGATTGATGAATAGTTGAATAATTTGAGATTAAAAGTTAGCGTTCCTCTTAAATTAAACTTTTTCTAACATAATTTACGTATAAAAAGAAGACATTCTGTGAATAAACTAGATCTCGTGATCTGATTTTCCTGAGTTATTCTTGTGACGTGAACGGCCCTCCATTTTTTTGTGGTTTGCCTGATAAGATGTCAACTGCTAAGATGCCATGGATAGCAACATGAGCACTATAACAGATAAGATGCCATGGAGAGCAACATGAGCACTATCTTCGTTGCCTACCCGATCGAACTGCGTTTTCTGTGTCGTAGAATTGCCTAATTTCAGTGTTGCAATTTTGTTTATGAACGTTTTTCCCGATAAATATAAATATCTTTTCGGATGTTCTTAAAATGACTTTAGTTCTAGTGGTATCAGCATCGTTCTCACCGGTTTTGTAAATCTTTTAATACTCGTATTTTGAATTTGTATAAATTATCAATAAATATTAAGCTTGGTTAATTTTGAAGTCCTACATTTTTATAACTAACTTTTTGATAAATCTTTTATTTTTTGTTGTTGCTTCTGAAATAATCGATGTGTCGACCTCTTCGTAGATCTTTGATTTTCGATATTTTGTAATAATTTTTTGGTAACATTACGTTTTTTAGTGACTTTTCTATCGTCTAATGTAATTACAGATATTCATTATAAATTTAAAGGACTATTCATGTCTAATGCACCTAATATTCTCGAGTACAAATGC
Source organism: Odontocerum albicorne (assembly GCA_949825065.1). Taxonomy (NCBI): domain Eukaryota; kingdom Metazoa; phylum Arthropoda; class Insecta; order Trichoptera; family Odontoceridae; genus Odontocerum; species Odontocerum albicorne. The sequence goes on along the minus strand of OX463845.1, from coordinate 33,725,176 downwards.
CTCATGATACCAACGTTATATAACGGTAATCTCATACGATCCATTGTAACATTTCCAGGAGAGAGTTAAAAGGAAACATTTGTTACGGATAATGCATCCCTGATCTTCAACCTTCTCAAGATCTTTCTCATGAAACGCTGAACTTTTCATTTGATTCAATTTATTTATGCCTTCCAAGAAAATAAATAAATGGAAAAGAATGCTTATACATATTTACATGAAATAAATAATAATGTTGCAGTGCTTTACCTTTTATCCGAATAACTGCTGGAAAATCTGAAAAAATAATGAATTCCATTTTAAATATTTATTTAATTACATGAACACCATGACGCGGTGCCCTCTTTTGGGGAAGGTAAAGACAACAGATCTAACAAATAGTCTTTGCTACTTTGACATTCATACATTTCGTCATATAGTCTGTCATATTTCTCATACTTTTTACCTTTCTCTCAGTTACCTTTTCCATTTTTATTCATCTATTCTCTCCGGTGTCTACCTTTTCCTTGCTCACCATTCATTTTATTAGCGGGCCAAATATATATGTGACCAAAAATTTCAATTCTCTTTTCTTATTCCACCGCATTTACTATATTCTTATTATCATTTTTCAATGCCAAAGCTTTGCTTCTATACATTAAAGTTGGCAATAGCATACTACCGTGCTCAGTAGTTTTTCAAAGATTTTGCTATATATTTAATGTTAAAATAATACTAAGTGTGCCGTTGAACGTATTTCCCATCACAACTTGACTTTCAACAATATTTTTCTCTATCTTACCATCTCTAGAAAACATGCTTCACATATAGCAAATATTTCATTTATTTGCTAAGGAATAACAAAGGTTAATGGTAATAATAAAATAAAGATCTCAGTTATCATAAGTAGTAAGGTTTTCATTTCACTTAAAAAAATGCTTCGTTTCAATTTTATATGGATAAGAACTCAGGGTTTGATAAGTTGAAACATTTAAAAAAATGTTTAAAAAAATGTTTTATTGAATTAAAAAAACGAAGTCTTATGTATAGGACATGAGGGTGGAATTATATCAGCTAGGATCTTCCGGGTAAATCCACGTGATAAGTTTCATAAATTCAGTGAGCTTATATGAAGTTATAAAATACATTTTACATTTGCTGTTAAAAGTAAAATAAAAAAAGGACTGTCTATTCTTATAAAATCAATAAATATTTTTAAAAAGTTAAGAATATATAAATTTATCAAATAAATTTAGATAGTTAAAAGAACATGAGCTTACAATAAAAATGTTGCTTTCTTTAATGAAGTAAAACTTTTATATGTTCGAAAAATTTTACGGTTGTTTTTCATTAGTTTTAGTTGTTTTTCAGAGCTGTTGCCGTGTTCTGTTGCCTTAAATGATGGTGGAAGTTTCGAAGGCGTAACATCCTTCATCTTTACAGCGATGTCGTAATCGGTTAGGTTTTTTGTTATTACCTTGAGGGTGAAGGTTTTATTGTGCATTGTAAACAAATCTTATAAAATAATAAATGTACCTAAATTGATTTGTAATAATAATAGTAATAAAAAGACAATTTATTTAGTACCGTTTAGAAAACAGACTCCCCTCAAAGTCGTTGTAACACAGAATTCGAACCCACAATTATTGACGGATCAAAATTAAAAAAAAAAACAACTTGATTTGCAAACATAGAAAAGTGGAGACTGCGACCATTAAATTAGGAACTTCCCCGCCTCTGCATGTGTTTATATAGACATATTTGGTAAGATAACCGCAGAAAACTTATTAAGCGAAGATGAACTACAAAGGAGCCTTTGTAGATCCTCCGATATATAATAGTAACAGGTTTGGCTTTAAGTGGAGTGTACTGCATTTGTGCAGTGTTCACATACAATCATACAGTCTGATAAGACATCCTTAAAATAATTGTCTATAAGCGTTTTCTAAAAGTGTACATGCCACCCGTATCTTTTATACTTTGACGTAGATAAAGATTGATCCAATTGAAATATTATTCGAGAAAACAAACATTAATCAAAAATAATAATTACCATTTAAAAAGTAACATTTTCGACTTTAGGGTGAGTGTAAAGTATACGAATATACTTCATCCTATCTCTTCCGGCATTATGTAATATTGATGTGTACTTCTACTCCGTCTAAAATATAAGAAACTAAAGAATACTCAGTCTAAAATATGACGTTTTATTCCGAGTGGCTGTTAAAAGAACGTTTCAAATGTGGAATATATAATTCATAGTCTTTTAGAACACAATATTGGAGAAAGCTCAAGAATCTCAAGTTCATTTTATTTTCCTAACTCTTAGGAAAATAAAATGAAGATTTTTCATATGTTCCGAAGAAATTTTGTTTTCTTTTGTTGTGAATATGCAGCACAAATCGAGATATTTTCTCTTTCTCAAATATTTTTTGTTAATAATTAAACGTGGTGATAAATATAACTGATCATCGATAACGTACCCATCGAGCAAGTCATGCGATTCACTACCTAGGTGTAGAGATCTCCAGCAACAGTGACCTATATTATATAGTGAAGTACGAGCACAAACTAATAAAGCGACAGCTTTGGCTGGCTGCCTACGGGACATTATATGGAGAAACAAACACATGCCAACCGAAAGTAAGGTCAGGATATATAAGACATGCGTCCGCCCCATCATGACATGTGGGATAGAAGTGAGAGCCGATACCAACATGACAAAAAACCTTCTCAGAGTGGCGGAAATGAGAACCCTACGCTCCATCGCAGGCAGAACTCTTAGAGATCGGATCAGAAATGAGACGATAAGGTCTGTCTGTTGTGTTGAAGACATAGTGAGGTGGGAAAGAAGCAGAAGGCGCTTCTGGAAGGATCATGTAGACCGAATGGAGGATATAAGACTCGCAAAAATCGCTAAGACTCAAAACCTTAGCAGCAGGAGATTAAGGCCGCCGAAAAAGTGGAAGGAGAGCTGGACGTCATCATCCCAGGACAGCCCACCGTCACAAACAGGTCATACGACCTAGACCAAGAGGAAGAAGAAGAAGATAAATAAATAAATGTTAATCATGTATTAAGTGGCTTTTGGCAATACTTTTGATGGGGTTGTTGAGATTATGATATAGTTGGAATTATATATATGTATGTATTTATGTGATACCACTAATATCCAAAAGTTTTCGGCCTCAACTTGTTGGAGCGTGTACGGAGAGATACCACGCCTGCTACACCTATAAAATATCGCACGGTTATCAAGTTTCTTTCATAAGAAGAGAAGCTCAGTCAAAAATAAATGACGTTGCGATCCTGCCGGGCTTTGATTTCGGCCGGGTTTTTCATTTCTTTTGCAAAAAACTTGATAATTACGCGATATTAAATTCTTGACATTTTAAAATATAACGAAAAACCTAAGCTCTAGTTGACATACTACTGAGGATAGATTTATCAAATTTCAACTATTTCAGCTGTAACATTGCCTGGCCATGCGATAGGTGTAGCCAATGTGATCTCTGCCTATAAACGCTCTAATTTGTTCCGACTGGAAAGTATTAGACTTTAGTAGTGGCTTGGGATTTGAGTTTGTGCAAATAAAGATGTGGATACCTCCGGCGCGTTGTGTATAATTTAAGACAAATATATGAAATTTATGGTTAAGGTAGCCTATATGTCTTAATATTCTCCGTAGACAGCATTTAAACGTCGTTTAATTTCTGCCCGGGTTTTCTCCATCCACCCTTTTCTCTTTTCATTTGCCTCTTCTTTTGAAAAACACTTGATGAACGCGCAATATTCGATTTATAAAATTTCAGAATATAACGAAATAACACGTGTTCTGTTGTCTATATTTGACACACTAATGAGGGTAGAGGTATCAAATGTTGACAGTAATATTGTCTGACCATACGATGGTATCGGTCTATACGAGTATACGCTATAACTGGTTCAGTTTGAAAAATGTTGAACCTTGGGGGTATTTGATATGATCAATGTACAAATTTTTGGTCAATATACAAATCCCATAGACTATGTGGTGTAAAGATGAAAACCGAGTTAAAAAAATACTATCAAGTTAATGTAGATATTCCATAGGTTTGTTGCTTTAAATATGTCACCAAAAGGGAAAAGAAGACAAACAGTTTCAGCAACCGTGTTGACTTCAAGCGTTGAACAGCAAGAAAAATAAGCCACCTGCTTCGAGACATGTAAATTAAAGGAAATAATAAAAAAATTACCCACTAAATACTGTACTCAACATTTAACAGAACAAAGAGAGTATAAAATAAATTATTCAATCAGGTCTTCAGCAGAAAAACAACATAACGCTCATTAATTTACAGTTTGAAATGAAAATAGTTTAACGAAAAAAGAAATTAGACAACTACGAGTAAATACAGTATAAATGAGTGCATTGAAAATAAAATGTGATGTATCCATGTATGATAGTAACAATTGTAGGACACCGTGGTCTAACGGTTAGGATTTATGCTAAGAAAGCGGGCACCCCAAGTACGATTCCTGGAGTATTCACTTTCGGACTGGTTTTATACCATTTTTCATTTGAATTCTGTAGTTTATCTGCTGTTTATCATAAATTATCAAAGCTTTTTAAAGAAACACAAAAGTACTTTATAAAACTCTGCCTAATGAAAGGCTAAGCAGATTAAATCTGCCAATGGTCATATAGCTTGAATCACTTTATCATCGGAACTTTGGGTTTTACCTGTCAAAACTGTGGGTTTGCTGAAGTGCAACAGCTTACACACAATAAACTAACACATGCACAGGCGTCTTTGATCTACAGTATGGTTGACAATCACTCGATCACGAGGGATAGCCTATAGTTCGGAAATTCTAGGATGAGTCCTGTGACAGTTCACAAATTTGCCCCAATACAACCTTGTAACGATGTTCAGTAATTTTAATTATTTTATCAACTTTAATATAAGCCTCAATTCTAATAAATAGCAGTCTTTTTTGTGGTTTGGACATGTTCAATGGATGGGTGAAAAAAAAGTTGACTAAACAAATGTACGAGAGAGAAATAAGGTTGACTAAACGAGTAAGAAAAGTATAGTTGAATCAAGAACGGAAGAATGAAAGGCGAGAAGTACGAGGAAAATAATGAAATGTATGAGAATATGTATGTATGTGGAAAAAATAAAAAAAATATGTTGTGATAGGAAAGATAGTTGATCTACTTTTAGTCTAATCGACACGGACATCGCGTGAATAAGTAAGAAAAAAGGGAACAATTATAATGGAAATTGATTTATCAATAAACCGTTTATAAACGGTATTTCAAATTGAGAGGATTTTTTAATTCTTGGATAAAACACAGATGGCGTCGCGAACTTGCCTGGGTCTTGTGACATTTGAGAAGCGTAATGTATGACATTTATAAAAATGGAGTCGTATACAATACAACAACACCACCAAGATCATGTGATCTGACACCGTTGGACTATTTTCTCTGGGGTTACGTGAAAAGCCAGATCTATAACAATGACCCCCAATCAATTCTTGAGCTGAAGGACAAAATTATTCGCGTTATTGGTGAGTTAGAACCGCAATTATGCCAAAATGTCATCAAAAATTTTGACAAAAGAGTGGACCTCTGTGGAGCTGCAAGAGGTGGACATTGGGCGGATGTTGTTTTTTGTGTTTAAATGTCATACATTATACTTTAATGACCGATAAAAAGTTTTTCGAATTCAAAGCAAATTGTGTGTTTTATAAAAGAATAAAAAAAAATAGAAATAAAAAAACTGCTCAATTTGAAACACCCTTTACATCAGCCGAAGTTCACTGTAATATAAGTACGTTTTCTAGAAGGTTAAACGGTTAGAGACGTAGAATATTTAATAGCCCTTTTTCACGTTAAAGGGCGCTAACTGAAACCATTGATTGGTAAACAATGCCTTAGTGGTGAGCTTACCCCAGAAAGTCTCCAGAAAATCTAGCTCTTAGCGAATTACTTAAGCCTGCGAGAAGTTTTCATTTCCTTTAAGTTTTTAAGTAAATGTCAACAGTATTAGAATAAATTTGTTCTTATGTGTATGTATGTGGTTAGGTTAAATTCTTGTGTTTTGATTTCCAACACTAGCGATTACTACATACCTCTTCTACATTCATGCAACTTTTACAATTTCTCTGATTTTTTAAGTTTCTTTCTTTAAGGATAGCATCAATTTTATTCAACCATACTTTCCTTGGTCTTTCTCTCACACCTCTGCTCACATTTGCAAAGTATATCTGTTTTATTAGTCTATAACGATGGTCGCTATCAGTGTAGCGTGTGTCTTATTAGGACGTGCTGATGATTTTGATAGCGACATCGTTCTCTTCGTTTAAGTTGATTCTGCGTTAATTCTCGTACAGAATCATCAATATAGCGGAGTGCTTATTTCTATAAGCCATGATGATCTTGATCAATATCGGTTTATTTATAGACTCAGGAATGCGGATATATTTCGATAAGCGGACAGCAGGTAAATAAATAACAAAGTCTTGACAGTTGAATGGATGACAATAAAATGTATGTTTATTTCGCATAGTGCAGACAATTTATACCAGTGAGTGAATACATGGGTTATATATATATCTGCCTCGCTCTATCACATGGACGGGAGGTAGGATAATTATTTACATTTGGAGATGACTGGACAAATCGCGGGTACTATAAAAATAGTAAACATTGTCGCCGTTCTTGACGTGTAACTATCTATGAATACTTGATCGGTCAATGACCCTGTATGTATCAACAATAATTAATTTTATTTATTTATGTTTTAATAATTCACTCGTTATTTTTGACAATTCATTTAGGTAGGTATACAGGCAGGTACATAGCTCCCTTCCTAGTGAACGCAGAGGGCGCGTGCCTTGCGTGAATGATAGGTTCGTCGTCTGACGTCGGGCTGGTCGTCCGTTCCCTGTGTCGAATAGGTACGTGGATAACAACAGCGCGTGACGTTTTTTCCCAGATCTGTCGGTCAGATGGGTGATGCGGAAACAGGGGTAGGCTTGGTCGTCTGTCGCTAAATTTTGGATTGTCTGCGGTGCTTGGTTGGTCGTTGCGTTGATCGTCGATGATTGGTTGTGTGGATCAAGTTGCAGATGGCGTCCGCGGTGGAAGGTGGATCTGCAGTTGCTTGATGATGGTGGTGATGATGAAGATCAAGTTGCAGATGGCTTCCGATGTGGAAGGTTGATCTGCGGTGGCTTGATGGTGATAGTGATGATGTAGATCAAGTTGCAGATGGCATCCGATGTGGAAGGTTGATCTGCGGTGGCTTGATGATGATGATGATGGCGGAGATCAAGTTGCAGATGGCGTCCGCGGTGGACGGTTGATCTGCAGATGCTTGATGATGATGATGGAGTCTGCGGTGCTCGTTGCTGCAGCGTGGTTGTAGCATGGTTGTAGCGTGGTTGTATCGTGGTTGTAGCGTGGTTGTAGCGACGTTGTGGCGATGCTTGTCTGCTCCAGCGTTTTGTCGGCCAGTAGTTCGTCGATGGAGGCAATCCTGTAAATCGTGTGGCTGATCGCCAGGACTGACCTCACATGAGCTGGCGTCGGGCTCGTCCAAATCAGATGTAGTATTGTATCTGAGTGACGGCTCTGCTGTCCTTGTTGATGGCGTGCTTGGCCAGTTCGCCGGGGAGTAGAGTCTGGACGGTTGTCTGGATCTCTCTGCTGGTGATGATGATCATCTTGTTGCAGTGGGCGAGGCGGTTGGCGTTGGCGGCGGTGCGTTCGAAAATCTCGTTGACGAAATTGTTCATGATGCTCATCGCGTTGCTGCTGATGCCGGTGTCGAGTTGCAATTGTTTTGACATTGCTGTCGAGTCGGCGATATTCGATATAGTCGAGGTATGTATTCGTAGCGATGTTCAGTTTTCGTGCGGTTCGGTTTTCGTGCGGGTTCAGTTTTCGTGCGGGTTCAGTTTTCGTGCGGGCTCAATGTAGCGATGTTCGATTTTCGTTCGGGTTCACCAATGTAACGGTGGTGTTGTTCGTCGTCGGGCTCGCCAATGTAACGATGTTCTTGTTCGTCGTCGGGCTCGCCAATGTAACGATGTTCTTGTTCGTCGTCGGGGTTACCACTGTAACGATGGTCGAGTTCGTCGATGTACGTGTTCTGTTTTCTTTCGGGGTCACCAATATAACGATGGTGTAGTTCGTCGATGTACGTGTTCTGTTTTCTTTCGGGGTCACCAATATAACGATGGTCGCTATCAGTGTAGCGTGTGTCTTATTAGGACGTGCTGATGATTTTGATAGCGACATCGTTCTCTTCGTTTAAGTTGATTCTGCGTTAATTCTCGTACAGAATCATCAATATAGCGGAGTGCTTATTTCTATAAGCCATGATGATCTTGATCAATATCGGTTTATTTATAGACTCAGGAATGCGGATATATTTCGATAAGCGGACAGCAGGTAAATAAATAACAAAGTCTTGACAGTTGAATGGATGACAATAAAATGTATGTTTATTTCGCATAGTGCAGACAATTTATACCAGTGAGTGAATACATGGGTTATATATATATCTGCCTCGCTCTATCACATGGACGGGAGGTAGGATAATTATTTACATTTGGAGATGACTGGACAAATCGCGGGTACTATAAAAATAGTAAACATTGTCGCCGTTCTTGACGTGTAACTATCTATGAATACTTGATCGGTCAATGACCCTGTATGTATCAACAATAATTAATTTTATTTATTTATGTTTTAATAATTCACTCGTTATTTTTGACAATTCATTTAGGTAGGTATACAGGCAGGTACAAGTCTTTCTTCATTCATTCGTTCCACATGCTCAAACCATCTCAGCGTGTTCTTGTTCATCTTACTTAAAACATCCGCCTTAAGTTCACATTCGTGCCTAATCACTTATTTCCGTAGTCTGTCATACATTGTCACATTAAGTATTCTTCTCAATACATATTTTTCCGATTGGTTTTAAGATTGCCACATGACAATATATACCTATCAGGTTGTACAAAGAAAGCGTAAATACAATATGTTACAATAATACAAAAATAGTTTTAGATTGTACACTCTATATTATTTATTTCGATACAGTGTTATTCACATAGTTTTTTTATAAGTAAGTGAATTAAAAAAAAACAAATAAATTAAGTTTTTAACATTATATAATAAAAATGAAGCCTTGACCCCAGTGGGTGTGCAGGGAAATGGAATGTTAAACAAGCCTTAGATTTTTTTAAATGGCCTTTCACTAAAATTTAGGTCTTTCAGTGAGTGAGCAATGATAAGTTGATTATTTTTTATTTAACACTTTTATAGCAAATACAATCTGGCGGGCTTATTGCCAGGCGGCAATCTCTTCCAACCAACTAGACAAAAGTAAATGAAGCAAGTTACGTGGTCATATAAATCATTCAAATGACTATCCATCCCCACGAAATTCGTACCCATATACGTGAACACATGCCCACGAACCCCACAAAACGGACAATCACCCGAACATAATTTTTCATATAAAGTGAGATATCATCAATCAAAAGGAAAGAAAGGGATGGTGGAGAAGAAAGGAAAAGAAATATCAGGAATGAAACACGTTATTTTACTGACTAGAAATTAACAGTTTTTTCAGTCGCTTCTTAAAGCATGCCAAGGACGGATTATGTTAACTAAAAATACATAAATGCATTCACTTAGAAAAAAGTTTTCTTTAAATATTGGAAACAAATATTAAATTAAAATAATGAAAAGAACTATACGAGTACATTAAAAAATACAAACATGTATGATATAAGAATATAAAATGGTTAAACCAAAAAAGTGCCACTTTATATTGAGTAATGAAGTTCAAAGCTTTCTGATAAATTCACACGCAATACGTTAACATATTTTACAAAAAAATGTAATTAATCTTTATCTGTACTTAACCATCTTAACATAAGTTAATAAATTAATTACCAACATGTTTCAACCACAAGTGATTTTCCATGTCACCACATTGTTGTTAAGCGAACATTAATGCGAATTTTGTACTACCTGTAAACGCCAACCTTATAAGCTTCATTAATTATTGTGGTAAATATATGAAAGATCTTTTATAAAGAGAAAAAGCCTAAAAATATGGATTAAAATTTACAAAAGGCTTCATAAAATATTGTGTGGGAAATTATATAATAAAGTTATCTAATTAAAATATATTTGAAATTTTAAGCTTAATAATGTCATTAATTTTTCCTTTGATCGCAGAATTTTCTTTTTAAGATTAATTGAATTCTGGGTTAAGGTTTTGAATTTTGAATTAACATTCATTTTTATGAGAATTTATTTGAGAATTACCCACTTGACTTACAACTTCCTTTTAATTCTAATTTTAATCTGATTAAGAAACAACATTATTAAAAATGAAAAAAAAAACGAAATATTTAGATAACATAAACCGTAAAGCCCGTTTAATTTATTTATTTCTTTTCAATTAGTTGTTTTTTGTCACACGAGAAAGTAAAAAAAAATATTGGAATTAAAAAAAAAAGTTTCGAATTACATTTTATTGGTACTTGCATTAGAACGATATTTGAATTTTATCGTGTTAAGTAATAAAACCTAACGCCTAGCGTCAAACTCTTTTAAGTTCAATTCGGAATAGAACCGTAAACTTGGGGGATGGAGGACAAACAATTATCAACTAGGTCACGGAGACTTTAAAAAATAATCATAATTTAAAAAAATCGGTTTTTGTTGGTAATGCACTTAGCTTAACAGTTATCAACATAAGCAATACCAGATCTTCTACACAAGGTAATCATTTCTACCGCATTTATTTAGCTATTATCGCTTCCTTTCAAAGCCTAGGGGTATTGCTATCATATATCAACGTTGACACTAGCACACAGCATATTTTTAAAGTTTTTAATAAAAATATCAACCTTCATTTACGTTACTTCGCATATAAAGCAGACTTTTCAAGCGTCAATTCAATTTTAAATGCCTTATGAAGGGGATAAAGATAAGATTATTGGAATAAGGGAGTAATTGGAAGAAGAATGTCTTTTCCTTCCAATTAACCTCTCTTCTTCTTAGAAAAACGGCTTTTTAAATTAATCACATAATAGTCGTTGAGATTCAGTCAATAGAATTATCCCATTATCTTCGAAGATTCAAAGGAAATTCCGAGGTTTTAAACGACGAGAATTGGCGTAAGCTGTGCCCAAGTTTGGCAGATAATGGAATTTGCGAACTTTGTAGGTGTATGAAATTTAATGTTAAAATTGAGATAATAACGTATAACTTCTTATTTTATCTATGAGTGACTTCAACATAGTCTTCCGCTGAAGTATTTGGTGATTCTCGAGGTGTTCCTTTCATTTAGACTGCAACTAAGGTAAGTACATAGTCCTCTTTACTTTCATCTTCATAATGACTTTAAAAAAATAGTAATTTAGATAACAGATACAAAATCATTGAAAAGAATGAGAAAAAAAATACACATAATCATTTTTGAAATCACCGGAAATAAACCCTGGGATACCTAGGTGATAAACAAATGTCATCATCACTTGGCAACGGCATCAACGTTCTTTTTTGTACTTCTAAGTGATGATACAAGGAAAGGAACAAACCCCTATAAGTGCCTTTCAAGAGTGTTTTTTCTCTAAAAGGCACTAAATAAATTGTTATTATAACCATATTATTATTAATATTTGACATCCGCAATATCTAGTCGTATAAATTTTCACTCTAACAGATAATGCATTTTAATTGTTTATTTAATCCGTCTTCATCCTCAAATCAAATCCATCACTATATTTACACATCTGGCGTCCGTGCGGCTGGGCTCGTCCTCCTAATAGTAGAGGTGTATTTTGGCTTGATGTGTATTGTGGGATGAGCCCGGACATTGTGATAGCTTCTCTCTTAAATATTTTCTTTTCCATTGGATTAACATATATGGTACGTGTAATTACAGGATATATACTCATACTTGCATACTATATTTTTATCGGTGAGCCTATTATTCCTTTATTTTAATTTAACATATTAACGTTTATTTTAATTTAACATATAAGACAGCTGATTTCTATCAACATAATTCACATACTCGTATAGGCGCACATTAACAGTTCAACAGAACCGAGGTGCAGCCGCTCGTGTGATATGACAATTCTTAGTAAAGAATAATCTACTGGTGTACGAGTATTTCTCTGTTCTGTTAAAATTTGGACTAATTTTACTATCTCTCTCTCTCTTTACGCCGCAGTGAATTTGGGATTGTTTGTGTATGTGTGAATGTGGATTTTTATTTTTAACAATTTTCGGTCACATAATATTGATTGAGTTTGTAATTGTAATAATTACTTATTTATTTTATTTTGTATTATAATTTACGTTAACAAGGGTGTGGGCTGAAAAAAAACCTCTGATGTCCTCACGGCCGGGCTTGCTCTTTATTGATGGTAGTTTATCTCACCTGGGAAGATGTATTGAAATTAATCCAGAACTTTTGATAGCTTGTCTCTTAAATGTATTTTTTCCGTTGCCTTGAATTAAACATGTCATTTCAGGATATATCTTTATATGTAAAGATTATGTGGTTACCAATAAACCTATATTTATTTATACATTTTATTCATTTAAATCAAGTTTTTTAAGAGTAAAGCCTACTCTGCTCGTTGAGTAAGAACATTTAAATTTATTTCCCATTTTGTATTCCTCTGTGAAGTAAGCTACTGAATTCAAAAGTTCAAGAGCTGTGAGCGAGTTAATTGCCTAAGTTTTAACTAGGAGACACTGTTTAGCAAAAGGAAGCAATCTAAAGAAACGCATGTTACAATCGCTGGAGTTGTATACAGTGTAAAAACAAAGGATTATGAAAATTAATAAGGATGAAGTGAGTAATAGTAAACCTCGATGCTTGTGTTTCTATTTATTTTACAGTGAGTGAAAGACAAATTGAACGAATTGTTTTCTTACTAATTTTGAGGTAATTTTCTCATTTAACACGTTAAATATCCGCATTACATGTTTTAAATATTTTATACTTAAAACAAAAAATAAATCAAGTTGAATAAATAAAAAAATGATTGTAAAAAAATTCAATAATGTAATAAATGTCGACAATATGTCTTCGACGAGTCCTTCGATCCTTTGACCACATTCCTCATGGCCCAGGAGACAGTTTGGTGAGGCTTGTGGTTACTGGAGTCGTAGAAGGATGACGCACACGAGGAAGAATCCCAATGCATTGGGCTGACTAAGTGAGAGACGGTACTGGACTACCCATTACATTTGCCATTCGAACTGCGGAGTGCAGGGATGAATGGAGAGGAGTCGTCGGAGGCTATCATGGAAGTCACGATGCTCAATCATGAGCTACACGACATGATGATGAATAATGTATTACTCATCTTCTTAATCTATGTTAATTCATAACATACTTTGGAGTTTATTATCACTTTATTGTATTGTGGTTCATAATTATAAAACTGGATGGAGCTTCGGTGTGATAGTGGGATAAAAAGAAATATAGGAATTATGGATTAAAAGTCTGCCGCAATGTTGCCTTCGTAATACGATCTGATGACATTTATGATACATTATCGAATAACCTATGGAACTAGTGCATATATCATATTTTTTAATTTTGATCAAAGGTTTACATAATTCAAGTCTACACAAGATAAACGATATATAAGCTGTCTCACAAGACTCATTGTCCGCTATGAGACCACTGACTTACACTCGCGAGATACATACTCGTACATATGTCCAGGCCACGTTCCTTGTGAGGAAGGCACAGAGAAAACATTGCCAAGCCATTCCATTCAAGCACACAACTTTCACCTTTTCCACATTCATATATCTCGTCATACGCAATATTCTATTATTCATATTTATCACTTTATCTTTATCTGAAATCTGGTCCATTTGATCCAGACATTTTTTTCTCGGTGTACTTCTTACAAGTACACCTTTACTAAGCAACTGGTGTCTCTTGTAAATGTTCAATAAAAAGTGGTATAAACGATCACCATCGTCATTCTAATCCTCTCTTGGATAAAATAACAATGACCTCTTCATCGCTATTTAACTTCGGTTATATCTGCTGCCTCATGCGACCATCTTCTTCTCGCTACCACAACAATATCGTTCGTCTATCTGGCTCGTGGTTTTCATCGATTTGTCATATCGTTTCCTCATATGGCCTATTCGTGATGCATGACTGTACACTATGAGGTGCATGGTCGTGTGGTAGCGCACTAGATTTTCATACGGAAGATCGCCAGTTCGAACTCCGAGCTGTGCTACTCCCTTTGAATGACGTAGGCATTTTTCCGCCTAGTATTCGGGGGTATAAGGATACCCATGACTTTGGTGACATCTAATGTCTAAAAAAGGAAAAAAAAACATGCCGGTATGCTCTGATCGTCTCCCTTCGATGTGTCATCGGATCCAGTAGAGTGGTGTAGTCGGTGAATTTGCTGGTGTGCAACGGATCACTCACTTCACGGCACAGTTTCACTTTCCAACTGAATTGACGTTGGAATGGCGAAGGGATCCTCGACTACGTGGCCCAAAAACGACGACAACGATGGTCTACTCGTACGAAATTTAAGTTAAACCACAGATTTAACAACGTCATCATCAACATCACTCCTAAAACTCAGGATTTGTTTTGACTGACTGCAAGATTCTCTGCCACTTATCTCTCTCAGCAGTATACGTCCTGTATACCCCAGTGTGCGGAAGTTCTTTGTCACCTCATCCAGTTATCTCAGCTTTGGTGAGAACATCCAACGTCCCATCGGATCGCTGAACATAGCCTTCTTTGCAGGCTGTGTCCTGCGTTATACGTTACAAGTATCTTGGCCAGCCACGTCTGCCCAATTTTGAAGTACTACTTTTGCTACACTAGCTTCTTCTCACAGGGTGTCGAGTTCTTCGTTATACCTCTGTCTCCACGCTACATGGTATTGTATTGTATTACACTTTCTTTGTATACAGTACAACATGATGGGCATATTGAATATCTTCCAACTAATTAGAAATATGTTAAAAAGGCCTTATGTGAAAAGCAGTCAGGAATCATTTAAAAAAAAATTGTGTTTTAACGGGATTCGAATCTGCAACTTGCGGGCTGGAATACAAGCGTCTTACCAATACGCCCTGGAGGATATTGTCATTAATTGGAACATATAATATTTCCCTCAGAGTTATCAACTATTCTTTTGTTCCGCTTTATAAGTATCTAGATATGACAATGTCCGTAACTGTTATTTTTTTTCTTCTACTACTTTCAATTAATTTTCAAGCTCTGAGTTTGATTAATAAGTAAAAAAAAAAACAGAATTGGGCATCGTCGTGTTAGTAAAATCCGCGCTTCGCCGCTTTTAATTACAAAGAACAGAGATTAAGAGTTAGGGAATGTTTTTGGAGTTGTTAATGAATAGCGCATTCAAAACTACAGAATAAAACGAGAAAATGGGTAAGGATGAAATGGGAAAGGAAATAATAGAATTAAAGTAAAAGTAGACTGGGGGATTTTTAACCCACTATTTTATTGATTTTGGTATTAATTTATTAGTATTTTTATTGGATTAAAATATATACCATAACGCCGTGTCTCTTGCGAAGTATGCAGAGATAATAAATAGTTCTCCAAACTTTTATATCCAAGTACATAATTTTCACATTTACACATGCACAATCTTCTACTTTTCATACTTCTCACTTTATCTTCTTTCAAAATCTGGTCCACTTGATCCAGCCACGTTTTCCTCAGCCTACCTCTTTCACACACACTTAAGAATTCGTCAGTTATTATTTCGTCATTTAACCTATCCATATATCCAGACCATCTTAAAACTTTTTTCTTCAAGTTACTTATAACATTTTATCCATGCATTCCATTCTGTATGATTTCGACACTCAATTGTAAAAAAGTATACAAATTTATTGATATACGGCAATCTCTTTACCAACTTAGTTAAGTTAAGAAGATTTGTACCAATTGCTAGAAAAAGATAATAACATTTAATCTAAAATGAAAACAAATCCTTCAATATACTTAATGGATTAAAAAATGAATGAAAAAAACTGTAAAACAAAATTTTGGTAAATGTTCGTATAAACTGTGAAATGAGAAGAAAGATGGGAGAGAACAAGAACCTAGGAGCTATGGAGAAACGCATTTTGTTGATGAACAGAAATTAGATTGTTCCAGAAGAAATTGTATCTTAAATAATATTATTTTTATTATACAATACTTTAATTGGTCTTTTATTTACAGTTAATATTTTAAAAAAATTAACATAGTTAGTAAAATTATATTTATAGCGCCGTTTATATAGTGGACTATCCTCAAGGGCGCTCTAACTTGGAATTCGAGCCTAGTTTTACTGACAGAATATTATAAAAGAGTGAAAGGATAAGACCGTGGTGGGGCTATTGTTGTAAGATAAGGAATTCGAGCCTAGTTTTACTGACAGAATATTATAAAAGAGTGAAAGGATAAGACCGTGGTGGGGCTATTGTTGTAAGATAAGGAATTCGAGCCTAGTTTTACTGACAGAATATTATAAAAGAGTGAAAGGATAAGACCGTGGTGGGGCTATTGTTGTAAGATAAGGAATTCGAGCCTAGTTTTACTGACAGAATATTATAAAAGAGTGAAAGGATAAGACCGTGGTGGGGCTATTGTTGTAAGATAAGGAATTTCCCGCATCTGTACATGTTTTGAAAAACACATTTAATTAAAAAAAACGCCAAAAACTTATCAAGGATGTAAAAATTACAAAAAAAAACCTTTATATATCTTTTGATATCCTATAGTAAGACATTCGAATTTAGGTTGAGTGTAGTGTATGTGTGTAGTGTTTATTTAATATTATATTTAATCATACATTTTGATGATACTCCCAAAATGAATTGTCTTCCTAAAGCTGCACTCACCACCCTCTTACACTTTGAGGCAGACAAAGATTGATTCAATTGATATATTACAATACTAGACAAAAAACGAATGTTTACGAAAAATAAAGGTCATCAAATTGTTAAATTTTACGCAAGAATGATATTACTGTTGCCATAACAAAATAAACCCGTTAAAATGACGAAATATGCACTATCATTAACTAAAACTAATCAAGAAATTTACTATTAATATGAAAGACTGTTGTGCACAGCTTCAGAAATGCTAAAATACTAAAAATATGATAAATAATACATATTTATTGTGTGTGTAGATTCAAAAAAATATATGATAAAAGTCAAAAGCTATGTGACCTAAAGAATCCTTGGCAAAGGTATAACGTGGAAGAAACTGAAGACGACAGAAGACAGAGGATTCTGCAGAAATCGAGAAAATGCTAATGTTCAGTAGTGATTTAATATTAGGTTAAAACTAAAGATGATGTATGTCCTGTTGCCTAGATGGTGAGACATCTGTCTTCTACTCCGGGGGTTGCCGAATTGATTTGAAGTCTTGCTGTAAAAAAAAGTTCCAGTCTGGTTTAAACTTCAGCCTTATTTAACATATGCTAGATGAATTGTTTTATTTTGAGACAATTTTTTTTTTCGAAAAACCCGATTCGATAAACTGAAGAAAAGAAAATAAAATTTTAGGTGAGATGCGGTCATATAACCGTCTTTAGGCAACGAAGACCTCTTTTAGACGAAATATTTTGCCTAATTGGTAAAATGCCTGTCTCCGATTGTGAGATTGCACGTACCCAATTTATAAACGGTTTCAGGTTTACAATTCAATTCCCTTTAACATCTTTCTGGTTGGTTGGAAGATATTACTACGTGGAAATAAATCAGATAGGTTGTACTTACAATAATATAATATGATGATGTTGATCGTTTACACGTGTTTTGTTGCACGTTCTAATATTAATATTCTACAATAAAATATTTTACCTCACGAAATACATTTTTCCACGAATAAATGTCGTCGTACTGTGAGCTTTATTTGAGAATAATACCGTTCGTCACCTTGTTCACACAATTTATAATCAATGCCTTAGGGGCACAGATAGAGAGAGTAGCTTTCTCATGAATTTCAAATATCATACAAATGTCTCTTTCTTCTGCGAGATAAATTATATGAAGCTTAGGAATCACAGCGTTATTGCCTTGTACAGCCTCTTATTTTTTGGAGAGCTGAATTTTATTTCTTGTCAATCATTTCTTCCTTTGGGACCGATTGCGCGCTGACAGTTAAAATTCGCTCGGAATTTTCGTTTCTTCATTTTGTGTAAATCGTTGACAAGAAAAGGAGCGCTGATTTGTGAATGTAATTTTTGATACTGGGAGGGAAATTTAAGAGATAACATTATTTATTATTTTTATCTCCGTAGTTCTTTTGACCTATCGGCAAAATGCGTGTTCGTTAATACGTTTTTTATAGAAATACATCATTATTATTATTATTATGGTTATATGATATTTAAATTTCATTATAAATATTAAATGTTTTAGGATGTATATTTCATTCATATCTAGAAATAGCTGTCGTGTGTATTTAAAAAAATTATAACTTTCAAATTTTAAAATGAAATATAGTTTTCACTTTTTGGGAATGTAATTTTATTTTATTTTGTTAAGAATTGGTTTTATTATGTTTTCGGAAAATTCCACAGTGTTTCATATTGCATTATGTGAAAAATGTTCAAGTTGAGATTAAAAATGCATTATAATCTGGATCAAAACAATATATATGAACGAAAATATTGATGTACGTATGTCCAACAAGACTCGGATTACTGCCTACTTTATTGGATTCTGAACACGTAACATTTATGTTTTAAATTATTGTTTGTATTGCAACATGATATTATAAATTATTGTTTGTATAGTTTACATATGATGTTTTAAATTGTTTGTATGGCAACATGATGTTTTAAATTATTGTTTGTATAGCAACATGATGTTTTAAATTATTGTTTGTATAGCAACATGATGTTTTAAATTATTGTTTGTATAGTAACATGATGTTTTAAATTATTTCACTTTTGTCATGTATATATTATTGTC
The DNA here is from genome assembly GCA_949825065.1 of Odontocerum albicorne. Lineage (NCBI taxonomy): Eukaryota > Metazoa > Arthropoda > Insecta > Trichoptera > Odontoceridae > Odontocerum > Odontocerum albicorne. Next base: position 33,706,164 of record OX463845.1, on the reverse strand, counting down.
TTGTGTATAAATCAAAGTATTGGAAATATCTTCCATCTACTTTTAAACACGATTTAAACAACATGTTTTCCCCATCTTCTAAGTTGTGTCATCATGTATGTCTGTGGGTTTTGATCAGTGGTGAGCATAATTCTAACTGTTGTCCCTCCTGTTACAGCCCCTTTAGAAATAAATCAAGTTCCCTTACATCGCAATCCTAAATTCAGACACACAAACGCTGACAGAAGGTTACAAACAACGAAAAATGAAAATTGAAGGAAAAAGTAAAAAAAAAATAGAGTTTCTTTTCAAAATTATTTGGGTAAAGCAGGAGGACTTTCATAAAAAAATATCACATTACTCACAAAAGTTTGAGGAAGTTCAAGAAAAATGGGCCACAGGTTGTCCAACGCATTACTGTATGACAGTCTTCTTAATTTTGAGATATTCTTTTTATACCGTTTTAAAGCTTAATTTATCTACGGATTGATGTGAGTTGCTACATTAATTGCAATCAGGGGGAAATTTGCGGATGAATCAACAATGGTCAAGTGGCAATACCTTTTAACCTATCCGAAATATATCAAAGAAACCTTAAGTGAAATTAAAACTGAAAGCTTTTGTAAATAGTACCAACAAGGATCAAGCCAGAAACCTCCGGGATAAGAGACAGACATCTTAACAACTAGGCTACACTAGTCGTCGTTGAGGGAGGGTGACACGAGGTAGTAGTCATGGGCGTCGGAGGAGGGGGGTTGCCAAATTGTTTTTTAGATATCTGTAATATGTTATCTATCTTCATCCACCTAATGCAGTATGAAGGACTCTTTTTGAAGTCTTTATTCCTTTTCTTCATCATTTTCATATAAATCTCTTCAAATCGAGTTAGTTTTGGGGCTGTTCTATGATCTTTGAGACAGTGTTTTTGTTAAATATAATACATCCCTGTGCATTTATTGCCTTTCTGCAAACTTTTCCCACCAATCCGATATGTGTTAAAGAGGCCTTAAGTGAAACAAATTGGAATAATTTTTAAGATAAATTTAATTCCAATGGAAATCGATTTTTTTTAACTCAGGCATCGTATCAACTAGACCAGTGCTTCCCAAATTGGGGGCCGCGGGATTTCTTGTGGGGGTCACTAAAATATTCAGTACAAAGTACAAATATTCATGTGAGTATTAAATTGTTTCATGTGAGTATAGTTTTTATTTAAAAAAAAAGTTTTTAACCAAGTTCCTATAATTTTGTGTTGAATATAAATATGTGTATTTTAATTGTAATAATTATTGCCAAATAAATTTTCAACTATAAAAAAAATGTTTTTAGGGGGGGGGGGGGAATAAATTACTTCAGATTTAGGGGGCCGTTACATGAAAGTAATTGGGAAGCACTGAACTAGACCACGGAAGTCATTTTCTTGTTACATAAAAACATCGTATCTTGTTACATAGAAACGAGTGAACGATTTTTAACTCAGGCATCTTATCAACTAGACCACGGAAGTCGTTTTCTTGTTACATAAAAACATCGTATCTTGTTACATAGAAACGAGTGAACGATTTTTAACTCAGGCATCTTATCAACTAGACCACGGAAGTCGTTTTCTTGTTACATAAAAACATCGTATCTTGTTACATAGAAACGAGTGAACGATTTTTAACTCAGGCATCTTATCAACTAGACTACGGAAGTCGTTTTCTTGTTACATAAAAACATCGTATCTTGTTACATAGAAACGAGTGAACGATTTTTAACTCAGGCATCTTATCAACTAGACTACGGAAGTCGTTTTCTTGTTACATAAAAACATCGTATCTTGTTACATAGAAACGAGTGAACGATTTTTAACTCAGGCATCTTATCAACTAGACCACGGAAGTCGTTTTCTTGTTACATAAAAACATCGTATCTTGTTACATAGAAACGAGTGAACGATTTTTAACTCAGGCATCTTATCAACTAGACTACGGAAGTCGTTTTCTTGTTACATAAAAACATCGTATCTTGTTACATAGAAACGAGTGAACGATTTTTAACTCAGGCATCTTATCAACTAGACTACGGAAGTCGTTTTCTTGTTACATAAAAACATCGTATTTTGTTACATAGAAACGAGTGAACGATTTTTCATAAAATATGTCACTCGTTAAATTGAAATGCCAAACCGTAAAGACAGAAAAATATAAAATTGAGAAAATGATGTATCTTTCTCTATGCACAATTCATCTCAGTCCGAAGTGTATCAAATTATTTGTTCAACAAGTCGTAAAATTGAAACACAAATGTTTAGGCTCGGCATTGTACTCGTATTATTGAATTCTGCCATTGTGTATTATGGAGGGCTTGTTGCCATTTACTTTCAGTTGACCAGACACTAGTTATGGCTAATCGGATTTGTGCCTAAATAGTATTTTAAAATATATCACATGTCAGTATCAAGATGTATAATCTTTTTTTATTGATTATCAAGAAGCATTGATGTGCATCAGATTGGAATATTACTGGTACAAATATCTTTTTTAGATACAATTCAATCCAGTAATCTAAGCATCTAAAACCTTGGTTTAATACGAATATAACGAGAATAAAGTACAATATATGGCGACAATGTATGACAGAATATGGAATGAAGTTATTAAGATTGATCGATAACTTATGGCTAATGTATTCAGTAGGATGAAGAAGAGTACTTTGAGATGGTTAAGGCATGTAGAACAAATAAATGAAGAAAGATTAACAAAATAAATATACGGTGAAAATGTGAGTAGAAGGTGTGGAAGAGTAAGACCAAGAAAAGTATGAATGAAAACTATTTTGAAAGAAGGAAATGTAAAGGAAATCGATATCGAATTGTATGATAAGATGATAGAGTTATAGAAGAGGTAAAATATGTGTGGAGTGATAAGAGAGTCTGGGACTCTCTCATTTTTGCCTACAATACATACTTGTACCTATCATCACAGGGAGATGCCGTGATGGTAGGTATGTATTGTTAAATAAAATTAATTTATTGAACATAAAGAAATTGTACAAAAAACATGAAGAAAATCAAGGTACATAAAGAAATAAAAGAATCAATATTATTTTTTTATCAGAAGTCTTTTCCTTTTGATTTACACTTTTTTATATTAGGCTGTTACGTTGACAATTGATGCAGTTAATATTATCTTTTATTTATTTTGATCAAAACTTGTAAATAAATTGGTAAGACATTTTCCATTAGAATTTATTGCTAGAACTCCTACAAATAACTTATCACAATATCGTGTACAACTGCTAAAATAATAAACATGAATGTTATCCTCAAGATGTGTGTGAACCTGAGTAATAACAAAATATTCTGACAATGTTGTAAGGTTTAAAAACAACTTTTAATAAAACATTTTCCTATGGTGTGTAAACAAGTTAGTTTTTTCAGCGTGCTTAGTAAGGCACACGTGCCACAAATTCGCCTACCATAAATACGTCAAAGGCTTTTTAAGTAAAAAAAAAACATTGCTTATTTTCTATTTAAACGCCATCAGGATTTGAACTCGAAACCATTGGGTGGAATACATGTATTGTAATACTAAGCCGTAAAGGTCATCGGACAAGATTAGGTTGTTTAAAAATGAGACATTAAAATATATAGGAAAAACATTCAATAAGATTAAACACTAAAAAGTTATATCAAAATAAAGAACGAATTCTTAAAGCAAATATCTACCACCTTTTTTCTCACTTGTTTTCATCGCATGGCTGTATTATGGGCGTTGACACATTGGAGGGGAAGATTTGTCCATCAATTTCAATTCTTCCAAGCCATTTTTTTTGGAAAAAGAGAGGTTAATAGTCCGCTACTCCGGAAAGTTTTTCATTACGGATGTGATTATTAATGGCTTGTTTGACGATGTTGGGGAGTCTGGGAAATTCTGGGAGAGTAAAGAATAATGTCGAGGGAAAGAATCAAAGGATATTTCTATTGTTTTTTTTTTGTATCAAAACACTTTTCTATTGTTCCTATTCGAGAGGCGTGTTTATCAAGGGTGTCTTATGACAGTCGTTTAAAACAGGGAGTCACATTATAAATTAGTATAAAAACAATAACCTAGAAATTTAAACACCGTTATTTTGCAACATGTATTCAACAAAGTTTATGTAAGGCAAACTGAGTAATTTGCACCAGTAAGACAATAAATTATCACATTGAGTATTCCTGAAGTTGTGCTTGATATTTCAATATATGAAGTCTATTTCTTGATTGATTTAAGTCGAGAATTGTATATTTTTCATCATTTTAATGTGTTCATTAGTTTTTGGAACATATATTTTATAATTACGTCATATTTAAAGAATGGTGATCTTTATTTTTTATTAATGTTTGTTTTTTAGAGTTCAATTAGACCAATCTTTGTCTGCCTTCATATATAACAAGATATATGGGTAGTTTGTGTAGCTTAAGGAAACACTTAAAGACAACCCTTTTGGGGCTGTCTATGAATGTTATGCGTACATTATATAAAACACTCCACCTGAAATTAAACAAATAAATATCACATATCGGAAGATCTACAAAGATTTCTTTGCAGTTCGTCATCCCTTGGTATGTTTTATTCAATATTCTTACCAATTGTGCTTTTTTAAACATACACATATGCGAGCAAGTTCATAACGTAATGGCCGCAGCTACCACCTTCCTATCCTTACACTATACATGTTTTTTTATAATATTTTAAATCTGTTAATAATAGTGGGCCCTTTAGTCTGCTCTACAAATGGTGATTTATTATTTTCCTTTTCGTATTATTATTACACGTTGCATAACGTACCATTTGGTGAGTTTATTGCAAAATCTACCAACCAATCAAAATTTTATTTTAGAGGCTTCAAGTAAAAAGTATTCTGGAACCCATTAAAAAATGCGTACCAAATGTTGGTTGTAACATAAGAGAGGTGTCATACTTATTAGATCACGAAGGTCGTCAATTGACATGAAAAAATAGCTGAAAATAAAACCAGACCCAATTGATTCCAAACTTAGATAACTTGAAAAAAAATCTTTCTTCTTCTTTTATGTGAATTGTTGACTCATTCAATCTTTAAATTTAACACTCTTTAGAAAATATAAGTCCTCCGGCCCGGGAGTTACGGGTTCGATTCCTGTAAGCATCCAATTTTATTAAAAAGCTTTCTTGCCTGGTTTTCACTTAATACCTCTGACATATTTCTGGTTAGCTGGACGAAATTGAAAATTCAATTTATAAGTCAGAGACGTAGGCTCTAACTCATAGTCTAGCCTAATAACTTAATAATTTCTAGCCATTAGTTCTTAGCAAAAAAAGTTAAGATTTAGTATTTAGTGATAATTTGGCCCTTGAATTAAAAAGCGTTTGAATATCACAATTTGAAAAATGGAAGATTAAAAAAATTATATTAAATTTTTATTGCAAATTTCTACTTTTTTGTTACGTTTGTTTTATAGAATAGAATCTGACAGATCTATTGCCATGTGGCAAACTCTTCCAAACAACCTATCAGGTGTTAAAGATTCCGTAAGAGAAAATCAGACACGCACCTTTTTTGTCAATCGGACAGGAACCAATTTTAGGAATTGAGTCCGTAACCACCGGGGTGGAAGAAAGATATCTTACCAATTAGGCTACAGAGGCGACTAGGTCAGAAATTGGCCCTTAAAGAATATTTGAATGAAAACAGCATCTTCTTAGCAGACATTTTTGGTGTCAAAATTGATCAATTTGGTCTCAAATTTCAAGTGTTGAAAATATGTAGATCAAAATTAAATATTGAGGATAATAAAATAATATTTACTCCGTAAATTAAACGGAAATACAAATTAAATTAACATTTCCATTAGAAAATCATCTCCAATTTAATAAAAAAAAAGCGAAAAACTATCTTTAGAGATTATATAACTTTTTTATGATTTATTTAGGCAGACAGATCGGTCCAACTAACACACGTCGCATACAGCTATCCCTCATTTACCGTCAATCGTGTTCGGCCGCCGCAATTAGTACGTTTATTTACTGGGGGCCGAATATTCGCAACTATGTGGATAATTGCGCGTCCCTGTTTGGGTTAGCAGAAATGTACCCTAGAGTGTGGTAAAAAGGGTATGAATTCCCCTAATGTGTACGTCACGCGCGACCCGAGGCGCCAAATGGGCGATGTCGTTCCTCTAATCAAAACTGGTCCATCATTTGGGAGTAAGGAGAGATAATAAATGGAAGAAATATGTTTTGTTTACCAGAAAATATATCAAGTTATGTCGGCCACGTAAATGGTTTGAGACGCGCCACTTTCGTTTATGACCTGATGGATTTAAGTAGATCAGATTAAATATCTGAATTTTGTATTAAAGACGTTTGGAATAACGTATTTTTCTTGTTCGAATTCAGCAAGCGGATTAAAATAAATTGAAGGAATTTCTTGTTCTTTAAGTGTCAAGATACTAAATTATTTTCACCCTGAATTCTGCAACTGGACGGTTTTGGGCGTTTTTCACGAATCAAGTCCTTTTCGATGCAAGACATCGTGTTCATCGAATACTGTTAGCAAGTGTCACATGGACTGCTCCTTCCAGCAAAAACAAAGTCGATTTACTATTTTGCCATATTATTATTGGTTTTACCTTATCCTTGTTTGGAGCCTATTAATGGCCTTTTTGGACCTCGAGTGCAACTCAAAGTCAGGTAAGTAATAATGTCTATACTATCTTTCGCGCTGTCTCCCAAAACAAAAAGGATACCTACACGCGACAACAAACGTATTGTAAGCGCAGAGACGAGACAGCGATATATCGCGTGCGCATTCCCGCACACATTCAATAAACATTATAAATACCGACGTTTGTCAATAAAATTCCTCTTTACACATTCCGATTTCAACAAGTTTTTATTTATCAACAATCATCCTCATCATCTCTCCTTCAAGGAACATACGTTCCTAAAGACCCTTTATATCACTCAAATTCATGTAATCTAAAAGAATGTTTGCTATGCACGCTGATAGCCTGGATAAGGTTTTCAGCAAATTTCCCTTTATAATCTAGAATTACTACTCAAACTAATATATCATAATTAATAGTTTCTGTAACTAGATTTTAATATAAATATATGTGGCAAAAACGTACGATAAGTGCAATAGAATTAAGAACGTTGCGTAAAAAGTGTGGAAAAACAATGTATAACTGAAAAATTAATAAATACATTAAGAATACGGACTGAAAGAAGATATAGTACGAGTACCTAAGATAAGCAAAGAAACATTGAGATGCTCAGACCATAAAGAAAAAATGAACGTCAAAATATTTACAAAAATAATTTATACGAATAGTATAGAAGGTACCAAAAGTTTGGGAACACCATTAATAACGCGGAACAACCAAATAAATCAAATTCTGAAAGAGTGGAAAACCTTTATGATAGGTGGGTGCCAGGATAGAATGAAATGGATATCTGTTTTTTTTGCCTTACCTAATATAGACATGCCACGATGGTTATGATGATTAATTACTTTACATGGCTTCCTTGAACGCTATGTATATTTTTGGCTAGTTATGAATGATTCTCAAACTTTCTCAAGACATTTTACATATATTTTTATTCTATAGTTATCTTTACTGGAATTATGACAAAAAAATCACGATATGGTAAGTTAAGGGGTGTCACATATTTAAATGGTTTTGAAAATAAAAAAGTATTTATCATAAACAGTGCCATACCTAGGCAGATGTAACAGGTGTTTATGTACAGGGCCCAGGACGAAAGGGACCATGAAATGAAACTGACCATAAAATTGTCAAATATAATAATATTTTCATATTTTAAATTTTACCACCGTGCTCTGCTGTATGATATTATTATGATTATGTAATTGAATTTCCTAAAATCAACTGCAATCTATAAAAATGTCATTGAAATATTTATTTTACTTTATACATACATTTAAATGATCTTATATATTTCTTCGTTAAACCAAAAATTGAGGCCTGAAAATATAACTTTGCAAAGGCACATATTAAGTAAGATACGTCACTGCTCATAGTAACGTGCGATTTCGCACATTGTATTTAAAGTTCTTCTTCACGTAGATCTTGGGTCTGTCATGTTGCAAAAAACACTCTTGGGAGGTAAAATCCCAGTTGTCTTTTCCCCTTTTTTATGCCCTCTTGGCGCGAGGGATCTCATGTGCCACTATATATGATATTGTCTCTTTCTATCCTTTCCACATGGTCACCTAATGAATATCATATTAGTACAGCCTTCAGTATCGCCTTCTCTTCATTTTCCATCTGACGATATCCTCTGTGTTACAGGCCGGCTAGGTGAGTGAGTTTCTGATCTATCTCTAGCCAGTTTATCCAACTATGTAACTAAATATATATTTTATGTTCCTGATACTATTCGAGATACAAAAAAACTTATCTATTTAGATTGACAATAAGTAGAACTAATTTGCCAAAAGCTCTTCCTGTGTTCCACGAGGTGATGCTTTTCAAGAAATGTTTTTAATGAAAGTATTTTGAGCTTTCTTAGTATTGAAAGTTAGTTGTTTCGGTTTAACAATTATTTCCTATTTAAAAAAAAAAACATTTCTTGTTGTTACTGAAGCTTTGTATGTTATTGGGTTTAACCTATATGTAACTTTTATATAATTAATAAATAAGTCTTTGAAAGTTTTTCCTGCAATGGTTGGTATTTATGCATTTAACACTTTTATTGCAAATACAATCTGGCAGTCTTATTTCCAGGCGGCAATCTATTCCAACCAACCAGACAAAAGTAAATGAAGCAAGTTACATGGTCGCAAAAACATTAAAATGACTGTCCATCCCCACGAAATCCATGAACACATACGTGAGTAACATACTCGTATAGTTTATGCCCATAAACCCCACAAAGACAGACAATCAACCAAACATTCCTTTTCATATAAAGTGAGATATCATAAGTCAAAGGAAAATAAAGGTATGGTGGAGAAGAAAGGAAAACAAATCAGGAATGATATACGTTATATTACTGACTAGAAATTAAGATTTTTTCAGTCGCTTCTTATAGCATGCCAAGGATGGAGCGAGTCTAACATAGGTTTGTAAACATTGTAAAGTCTCACTGCATGGTAATATTCTCATATCGAATATTTGATGAAGGCTCTTTGTTCTAGTTTTAACATCACGAGTGATGTAAGTCATGATCGATCTGATACACAGGTCTTATTATATATTTGAACTTTGATATCAATTAAAAAAAAGTACATATAATTTTTTAAGGTAATACTAAACACAAGCAATACTTTTTCATTATTAATGCGTAGCAATTATACTCGTATGTTCGAATAAGGTTTTTTTTTCAGTTTTATTCAGTAATAGTTTTAAATTTCATAAACAGTCTGAAAAACGAGTTCAAATGTTAGTTAAATAATATAAAGTACATTTGAATTTGTGTGTCTAAAGAATCAAATTTCTCAACTTTTCTCTTCTATGAGTACAAGTCACTTAACACACTCAGGAGAATACTATACCTAACACATTTACTGCCGACCTAATAGAAGAGAACTACCTCTATATTCGAAATGTTTTTAGTTACTAGTATTGTGTATTACATGTATTGTACTCGTATTGTTTTATGTTTTGATAATGAAGATTTAATAAACCTACTATTAACTAAAAATGAATACATTCTCTCAAAGTCACGTGATAATCCATGTGCATTGAATGTTGCACTCATTTAACTAATCTAATTAAAACGGACAAAAAAGATAAAAACAAACGTACGCAATTGTATGAACCAATATCGCTGTCAATTTTCGTAGGAATTTGTTACGTCACAAATGTTTTGTTTCAATGGGTCATTGAAATTTGATTATTGATATTGTCAAGTTATTATTACTGGTTTAAAAAAACTTTTATATCCAGTTTCCAATTTTTGCAATTACTTATTTTGTACATAAATACTATCACTCCGTCTCCCTATCGAGGTAAACAAAAAGAAAAGGCACATAGACTTTCCTACCACAACACACATTTTCAACTTTTATATTCAAATACCTTCTCATACAGCTCTGACTTTTTACATTTCCTTCTTTCAAAATATCATATTCTTGATCGAAGGATACTTTTTTCATCTTCCTCTTCCACGCCTCCCACTCACATTTGCAATGTATATTTATTTTGCTTCTCTTTCTTCATTGATCCGTTCCACGTGCTCACACTATCTCTGAGTGTTCTTCTTTATGTAACTCAACACATCAGTCTTCTTCTAATCACACTCGTCTCTAATCACTTCGTCCCGTATTTTGTCATGCATTAGTAGAAGAAGAAAAAAACGTAAAATTACCCAATTTCATACTGTCACCGTATTTCAACTAGAAACACGTCCACTTACCAATGTGGCTGTAACCACGCCGGGCGATAATAGCTCACTCGGAGCTATAAAATATGCAACACACTTTAACAGGTTGAAAAAATATTTATGAAAACTTATATCACTCACTATAGACTTTCATCCTAATTTTCTTGCGATTCTTATTCTAATATCTTAACGATTTGTTTCTTCTTATCTTACCATTATGACGACCTCTGTGACCTAGTTGGTAAGACTATCTTTCAATTCCATTCCTGCTGAATCCCAATCCCATTCCTGCTGAAACCCAATTTATTCAAAAAAGATTCCAGTCTGATTTTCACTTAAACCTTCTTTAACATCTTTTTGTTTAGTAGGAAGAGGTAACCACATGGCAATAAATCCGCAAGGTGATACTGTTTATAACGAAAGTGTATTATTATACAATATACAATTATTTTAAAACTCGTAATTGTAATCTTCAATAATAATTAATCCACAATTATTATTTGAAAATCAGTAATTTTATGCTTCTATAATGTTCCTTCGAAGAAGCGAAAAAATTTGAAGACGATTTCGTCTTCACAACATAGAATACATTAATTATTCCAAATAAATTCAATAGGCCAGGTTATTATGACAAAGCTTTTGTCGTTGCTGGTACTGTGGCGTCGAATGGTCTGTCTTTAAGTGTTAGAAATATCGGTGGCGTGTGCAGATTTTAGAAGTCCATTTGGGGAGATCTAATCAAAATGTATAATTAGATGCAGAGTTTAGCGCATATGACACTAGACACACTAAACTCTACCAAAAAGTAAATGAATATGTCACTATCATATATTGGAAGATCTATAAATGTTTAATTGTAAAGTTTTCTTACGAAATATGTTTTTCTTGAGATATGCAGAAGCGTGAAAGTAACTTACATAATACCCGCAGACACCACCTTCCTATTCTTATACTGAACTAAACTGTCCATTCTTTTTATCTGTCAATAATATAGTAGATTTAAATCCGGAGTTCGATCACCCTTGAGGAAAGTTGGCCTTCTAAACTGAGCTATATAAATTGTCTTTTTATTGTTTTTATTATTATCAAATGTCAATTTTGTCGTTAAATATGTAATAAGCTCAAAACGTTTATATGCCTTAAGCTGGATAGTTAAAAGAAATTGGTTAATAGAAATAAATCTTACAGATAAACCATATAAAACTTAGTACACCATATAAAACTAAGTACATTTAAAACATAAGTAAATAAATAAATCTATCCTGAAACCCTAATATCTCGAAACAACTTATTTTCATCTTTTGACCGTTTTGCATTTATCACAGTGTTATTGAAATGGCGATCAGTTTGATCATTTTGAAAAATTCTCTTATTGATTTTTATGCCTCAAAGAACGTATTTAATACGGTATCCGAGAATTCATATTTCCACTATCCGACTTCGATCAATTTCAGTCTGGTGGATTATCTTCCTCGTTACTGCTACCTCTTTCGAGATTCACACGGATAAAAATGAAATCGCATTTGAAAAAAATAAACCAAAAATTGACGTAACAACGAAACGGCTTGTTAGTCTGGAGCTCGTCAGTTCATATATAGAGTAGACTTGAGCAGAACGAGATACCTTAAGTTTAAGATGAATTAAGTTAAAAAATATCATCATTGTCTAAAGGGTGGTTTCGTATTTCGTATTAAGTCTTATTGGTTCAACTCGGATAGATCGACGATATTGTGACCGTTGCAGGAAGAAGATGGGTGCGTCAGGCGTCAGATAGCGTGAAATACACAGGATAATAATTAAGGTTTATTTACTTGAGGACTATTTTTATTTTCAGATCTTGTTTCATCAGAATAAATTACTTTGCTGACGTTAAGAAAATTCTTGGGCTGAGAGTTTTTGCAATATAACGCTGTATAATTAATTATTTTTTATATACGAGGGTCATCCAGAAAATAGGTTACAAGGAAACCTGAGGCCGGGGGATTTTTTTCGTTTCAAAATTGGTGCACCTGGCGTGTAGGGAGGATCCTAACGGTCAGTTTGTTTAATCCCGCGTGTTTGTCGGCCATTTTGTTCAGTCACAGTAAATTCTTTCGGTGGAGAGGTCGTCGCGAGTTCCCGCCAATTCTCGTCCGTGCGAGACCCGCGCGGTCATCAGTTTTTTGACTTTGCAGAACAATACCGCCGCGAATATCCATCGAAAGCTCGTGGAAGTTTATGGTGGTTATGTGATGAGTCGACAACATGTCACGAAGTGGGTTAGGTTGTTCAGAAAAGGCCGTACTGATACTCACGACGAGGCAAGGCAGTGATTTCTGACGAATTTGTGCAAAAAAATTGAAGAACAAGTGCGAAATGACCATCATGTGATGCTTGACGACCTTCACGAAGAATTTCTCGAGCCTTTGAGAAATGTCAGGAAATTTTTCGTGAAGTTGTGTGCGAGATGGGTGCCCAGAATGCTCACATCGGAGCACTGTCAAAATCGCGTGACCGCCGCGCGTGAATTTTTGGATCGTTTTGCACAGGAGGGAGAAGCTTTTCTGGACTTTATCTTAACGGGGGATGACACGTGGGTGTGTCACTACACCCCAACAATTTTCTAACTATCAGAAGGTCGATGAAGCTGTGAAGAAGTGGCTGAAAGAGCTGGCGGCGGAGATCTATGACACTGGCATACAAAAGCTGGTGCCCCGACTACATAAATGTTTTGATCTCGACGGAAATTACGTTGAAAAATAGTTTAATATTTTATCTTGGTCTTCCTTTACCACACCTTACCTTACACACTCATTTGGACTGTAGATTTGTTTGGTTTATCTTTCTTCACATATTCGTTTTATATATATGATATACACAGATCCTCTCAGAATGTTCTTGTTCATCTTATTTAATACACTACCCTTAAGTTCACATTCATCCCTTATCACTTTATTTCACATTTCGTCATACATTGTCACCCCGTGTATTTTTTACTCTTATTCAGTCTTGGTTGGTATTTTTCACATCCAAATTTCTCTCGCATACATTAAAAATGTTACTAAAATACAATTTTGGACTATCGCATATATTGATACTGTCCGGTTCAAGTATAGGTCTTTTCTGTTCCATAAGAAGATTAATCACAAAGTACATAAAAATAGCCTGAAGCATTAGTTATTGTCAAACGATAATAACAGATAAAAATATTCACTATAAAAAAATCATTGATGTTAAAAGTGTTCCATGCGATGTAAGAACACATATCCAGATTTTAATGCTCATGTAATATGCAGCAAGTTTTTAAAGATGTGTAAAATAAACCAATCTACTAGGCAGAGTATCTTGATGGGTATTTTGTATGTACACATACTCGTATATAGGGACAAATAGATGATTCGAATATTTCATGAACTAATTATACCTTCTAATGGTTTTTGTCGTGATACTCCAATTGTGCCCCAGTTTCGCCGGTTTTATGATACACACATGTCTACAAACATTACTCAGTCGGAGGCGGTGCGCGGATCATATTTCCCCTTTCCTCGTGATTTATACGAGAGACAAGAAAACCTTTGGGATTTTCAAAGGTTCAGTTCAAAATTCGGCTTCAAAAATTTAACATTGAGTCCGTGTTTTGTTTAAATATTTACGAAAAACGTGTTTTTTTAAGTTGCTAACTTTTTTCACTCTGAAACTTTCTGCTGTGATAAAATATCTCAGATTGAAATGGCATGAAGAAATATGGAAAAGGTAAAATACTCAGTGTTAAAAAAAACAAGATAACAAAAATACGTAAATTTTGATTGAAAAAAAAAATTTGTTTTTTATAAATTTTCCTGAACGAAAAAGAGAAAACACCCGTTTTATACACAACTTAAGTTTAAAACACGGGTTTAAAATTTAATACACGAATATATTTTTTTAAATATGTAGATTTCCATTTTTCTGAATTATTTGCCTTGTAAATACATATACATGACTTCTACTTGAGGATTTAAAAGAGAGGCTCTTCAAATAAGAATATTGAATAATGCATTTGTTTGTTATTCCACTTATTAACATACATTAATCATCACGACACGTGTTTTCATCTTATATCTCGAGGCTCTCATCAGGCGAAATAATTATATAAGGAAGAAATATGACAAGAGTACATTATTTTACTTTTTTTTTTGGTTTTGTGTATATTTTTTTCAAAGACTCCCAGACATTCGCCAAATGTTTGAACACTGCCTGTTTTTTCACACCTTACCTTTCTTCTAAGCTAGACATGACATATTTCATAAACATTTTCTAAAGCATTGGTTGTTTGCGTAAAAAAGACAATCGTGGTCTTGTTGATAAAAAGTTTAACTTACGCCAGAGTGTTTGAATTCGATTCTCAATAGTACTTGAGAAAAAAATGGGTCATAGTTTGGTTAAATTGTTCACCTGGTAGCAATGCTCATATATGCTAGACGCACTTCCACATATTTGAGTTTGTGATTAAAAAATATTGAAAAATGCGAGTGGAAGATAATTTTGTCTTCGGCCCCATAAATAAATCCTTCGGGTTTATAATAACTGGGGGTAACCAAGGAATTAGCGCAAACTTACTGAGGGAAATCGAACTTCAAGGAAACCTTTGTAGATTTTCCGATATGTGATATAACACATTCGGTTTTTAATGGAGTATAGTTTAGAAGTGTTCATGTGCAATAATAAAATTTATAAAATCTCTCAAAAAAGGGTTTTCCTGAATTGTTTTCTTAAGCTGTACACGCTACCCACAACTCGATATAGACATTATTTTTATACGGAAATCAGTCTGAATTATTTTTAAACAAAATTAAAGAATAGCCGGTGGACAAAATTATCTTCAGTCCCATTAATAAAATTTTCAGGACTGGGCAAGGAACTCGCGGTTTGTCATTACATGAAAAGAGACAACACTTGAACTACTTAAACGTGTGAGTATCATAAGACGAACTTTTTTAGCGGACTGTAACGCTTTTTTTTTTGGTATTATTGGAAATCGAACCTAATGCAACTGAGTAAAAGTCATACGTCTTACCAACTAAGGTACGGAGGTCATTTTACGAGTAAACAATCATTTTGTAAGAAAGTCGGATTCGTTCCAATGGACACTGTTTATATCTCCGAAAAAAAAAATAGAAATAAATATAGGTGTATTAATAGTAATATAGTATGTTTATATATTATTTATCCTGAAATAACACAAATATGTCAAGCCAAAAGAAAAACGTTTGAGAGAGAAGTTATCGAACGGTCTGGGCTCATCTCATAACATCCTCCCAAGCAACACACCCTCACCAATAGAGGATGAACTCAGCCGCAAGGATTTCAGATATATTCAGCATACGCCCTTGAATACGTAAATTGTAATAGGAAAAAATATATAGTAAATAAGCAGTTAATACAATAAACTCAAGAAATACATTAAAACGATAAATACTCTCACACACACACAATCCAAAAATTCGCTGCCAGCGTAAAGAGATAAATAAATATAGGTTTATTGACAGCAACATAGTATGTATATAATACATTTAGATATATTTCAAGAACACATTAAAAAGAGAATACAGTAAAAAACAGAAGCTCTCAAAAGGTCTGTGCTCATCTAATAACATCACCCAGCCAAGACACCCCACCAATATAGGGTGAGCCCAGCCACGGGGACACCAGATGTTTTTCAGCCCACACCCTTGAACATGTAGAATAAGAAGAGAAAAAAACACAGAAAATAAATAGATGACAAAAAATACATTCAAGAGAGAAGACATTAAAAGGTCCGGGCTCATCCCACAAACATTCCCCCGGCCGAGATACACCCCAACAATATAGGGCGAGCCCGACCGCAAGGGCATCGGGGGGCTTCCAGCCCACACCCCCGCATATCTAAATTAAAAAACAAAAAACGTATGGCAGAAAACAAAATAAAAGTAAACCCACATATACCTCTGGTTAACTGTCAGCAAGAACGAAAAAAAGAAAAGCCTCAAAGGAGTCCAAATTTTATGAAAGTAAAATGACAAATGGGAAATGATGTTCACACATAAAAAAAAACCACGACACAATACATTGAAATAGTTAAGCAGTAATATAAGAATGAAAAAAAAAGCAAATAAACAATGTCCAGATTTTAACAAAACAGATGATTTTTTTAAATTACGAGTATTTATGTGTAAATTTCATGAGGGTAACTTACTTGTCTCTGAACAGGCAATGAGCTTTGTGAAATAGTGGGCATTTAAAATTAAAATAAATTATTTATACGTTTATGGATAACAATATCCTGAAATAATACATTTACCATATATAAAAAAAACTAACCAATTTACAAAAGAAAATATCTTCTGAAACGGTTTTGGTTTGATTTTCCGCCTTTGATTTATACACGGTTGTTAAAGTGACGCAATATGGTCAATTTTACAACTATATTTTTACTAATATATATATATATATATATATATATATATATATATATATATATATATATATATATATATATATATATATATATATATATATATATATATATATATATATATATATATATATATATATATATTTCTTGTGTCTGCCGAGTTTTGCAAGTTGAAATTAAATAATATATAAGTTACATATTGTATTTTTTTCCTTTGTGTGATATTTTTTAAGGACTCCCTTTTATTCACGAGATGTTCGGATATAGCCTGTTTCTTGTACCTTATTTTTCTCTTAAGCTAAGACATAATATAATATTCCATAAAATTTTTTTTTTTTTTGGTTGATCGCGTAAAAGACTACATCCGTGGTCTGATTAGTAAAACACTTGAAATCTGCACGGGGGTACCGGATTCGATACCCGATAATATTTGAAAAAAAATTGGATCCCATCCGGTAGCAATACTAAGACGTACAAAACGTACGCGAGTGTTGATACCTCTACGTGTGGAGTAGTGTTGATAATACGTGCGATGAAGAGTCACGAGTCCCGTGCCTGCTCCAGCGGCTCTAAGCCTAAAGGCCTGATGAATAGAGACGAATGACAATGCCAAAGACAAAAAATATACACAAATATAGTTTTCTTACGATTCACAACAAACAACGTAAACCAGATGCCATCAAAAGGTCTGGGCACATTTTGTGTGAACCCTCTGATCAGACATCATCCCAGTGCAAAGAGACGAAACCCAACCGGTGTATTCCAGATGTTTTTTTCAGCCCATGCTTTTCTTTCATACAAAAAAATGGGAGAAAAACATATTTACAGGGTATTCATACAAATAAAATTCAAGGTACTCCTTCAAAATATTTTTTGCATACTATATGCAAATCAAATCTTGGTTTAGGGTGGTTGGTAATAAAATGTTATTGATTATTATTTAAAAAAAAACATTTAAATCCATACCAAATATATTTTACCTTCGAAGAAAATTTTTGAACAAGTTTTATAGCAGTACCATTGATTTTTTTTCCATAATATTGAAATACGATTTGTTTTTTAATTAATTCTTGTAAAAGTATTGTACAAGTTCACTTAAAATCGTAAGATTCTGAGTACGCTTTTCTAAATGTAAGAACGAAAGGTGGTTTTAAATCGTTTGAAGTTTATTAATTTCTTGGGGCTTCTAAGTTCAAGTATCTGTTTTATATTGTTAAAAGGTTATTTATTTATATCAGCATCCCACAGTTCTAGCAATCTTGAATTATTAATTTAAAAATTAAAAGAGATCAGATTTTCATTAAAAAGTTTAAAAAGAGGAATAATATTTTTTAATATAGGAAAGTCTTTATTCTAAAGTTTTCAAACTATCGGAAATATCTCAAAGAGGTCTGTTCGATTTGTATACCCTCCCAGCAATTACACGTGGGTCTGAGACGACAACCTTCACAAAGCAAATAATGCAAAAGCTCAGGATAACAAAGAGAACCATATATAGAAGAATGTTAAATAACTCATTCAACATTTTTCTCTCCGTGACCGGGAAACGAATGGATGGATAAGGCAAACTAAAGTCACAGATATCGCAGATAATGTAACTACCCAGAGGTGGAACTGGGCAAGGTACATTTTTAAATGTACTAATAATAGGTGGACCCAGAAAGTGCTGAGTTCGCGACCAAGGACAGAAGTGTGGAAGACTCCTAGCAAGAGGGTCGGTTGACATCAGAAATGTGACTGAGAGTAATAGGAAGCAATGTGACCAAGAAAGAAACATGTGGAGGAGAGGGGAGGCCTATATCCAGCATTGGAGTCAATCGGGCTGATGATTATGATAATATGAAAAGAGAACAACGTCAGTGGAAGAATTCAAGTTCGCGACATTGAAAATTGCGTATAAAAATCAAAATGCAATGCCCGTTTTAGGGTAAGCAGATTGCTTCATATCGACACAACACAGTTTTGGTCAGTATATTTGTATGTTTTCGTACATTTCCTTAAATATTTCATAAATGTTGCCATTTTGGGACACACCAGTGGCAACCTCCGTGATCTAGTTGATAAATGCCTACTTTGCTTTATGGTCAGGCCAATACAGTAATATTCACGAGCACTAGACATGTGCGAGTGTTGTTGTCTTTTCACGTGCGATCGTCATCATTGTTAGGCCTCATAGTCGAGGATCTCCTCGCTATTCCAACGTCAATTTAGTTGGAAAGCGAGGCTGTGCCTTGAATTTTAATATTTTTTATTTTAAGTGAGTCAGTCGTTGCACACCAGCAAACTTAATGGCTATACTGCTGTACTGGATCCGATGGCACGCCGAAGTGGGACGATCGGAACATACAGGCATGTTTTTTTTAAATAATAAATATGACTGAAGTTATAAGTATCCTGTTATCCCCGAAGACTAAGCTGAAAAACAGCCTGTATCATTCGAGGGGCGAAACACAGCATTGACAGTGTGTGCAATAGTAGGAGCAATGAGTTACGTGCCTACTAATTGATTAATGAGGTCGAAGATGTGGTCTCCCAGCCACACTTTTGAATATATTTGAACCACATATTCAGATAATTTAAAAGGTACCATAGGAATAAATTAGCATGGTAGCAAACTGTAAGAATGGAAGCAAACTGCAGGAAATGTAGCCAAATGGCATAAAACTGGTCCTATTTATAAGGAACTTAATGGAAAAAGAAAATGTAGACAAGCTACAAGTACTGAAACTCCTTAAACTCCTATTTAATAGGATATTTCTATCACGGATTGATTTAAATAGTAATCTACGGTGGCACCAGCGTCAAAAACTCAGATCCCCCACTTAGTATTGGGCCTACTATTGTACTCGTCACAGGTAATAGGCACTGAATATTCATTATGTTGTTTAAAGCTCTAGATAGTCTGGCGCCGTGGTACATGACGGAATTATGCATTATGAATGTGCTCTCTGGGAGACGTTCCAGTGAGGTTATAAAATTGTTTTTTATCACACTTTCTTTCTATAAAGTACACCTTGGTGGGTTTATTGGCATGTGGGGATCTCTTTCGACCAACTAGAAAGATGTTAACAAACCTCAAGTAAAATTTGACAGGTACCCATTTTAAAGTTTTTGAGAAATAAGGATCCAACCCCCGGGATGGAAAACAGACGACTTATCGACAAATAAAGGATCTACCTTTTGACGGTCTTTTTTAAACATTTATTAAAGATATTTATTTTACAATTAAAAAAATCATTTTGACCCCATGGAGTGACATTTTGATGCCAAAAGTCATTTAATCGTTTATTAATTTTTTGTTTGTAAAATAATTAAAAAATTTGTAAACTCACTATTTTGTAAAACTTTGTCCATTATGTTACTCTTAAGTTATACACATATTGCATTTTGAAAAACATATTTGAAATAAAACCAAATTAGTATTCTTCTAAAAATAAATAAATAAATAACAATTTAAGCTACTCGAATACATTTTGGACTATTTACCGGAAATAAATTGACTGAATACATGCGCCGTATTAATCAAAATCTTTTAACCCCAACCTGATTTTTTAAAACGGCATTTTAATTAAAATATATTTTCATTTAAATTTTACCAAGAAGCATGATTTCAAATTCATCAAATTTTCGATGGTAATCTCACGAAATTTTGATTATTCTGAGAAGTACGTCAATGATAATTAGATTTGAGGTAACATATCAAATCGGATTTAGATTTCAAACAAATTTAAATCTCCCTTTATATACAGCCTACCTACCACCTGATCAAGGTTTTAATGGAGATACCTACAGAGCCGGTTCAACGATGTAAGAGTAATTATATTAAAGTCGATCCAAGGAGACACATGTGGGTTTTTTGAACCGTAAAATTAGTTGGGACGTGAGAACTCAGCTTTATACTCCTGCCGAATTTTATTTTATACGCTAAGCTAAGTATAAAACACAAATTGTTTGTTAGGTTTTTATTTTTTGTTTTATTTGCATGACGGTTAAGTATTGGTTAAAAAAAATATAATTTATACAGCACCACATAGAGAGCAACTTAGCACTCGAACTCGCTAGTATTTATAGATTCAATATATGACAAAATAAACACATATAAGTGTGTAAGGATATGAAGGTAATAGCCACGGTCTTTAGATTATGTACTTCTCAGCATCGGCATATTTTCAGAAAAATTTATTTGGTAAGAAAACCTCTAAAAATACTTATTGGAAGACTAAGTAAAAGAAGCCTTTATAGATCTTCCTTTAAAGTGTGTTCATCAAGTTATTAATATGTCCAAAAGTGTAACAAATGTAAAAACGTGCTCTGAAAGGCACCACAGTATCAAAAAAGGTAACAAATTCCTAAAAGTGCTCTGTAAAACATCACATTGTCCAAAAGTATAATAAATGCCAACATGTGTTCATAAACGTATCATAGCGTTCAAAAGAGTAACTAAGGTTCCATAGTTTCCAAAAGAGTAAGAAATACCACAATATTTTTTAAAAATAATCACGGAGTAAAAAATATCAAAAAAAAATTTATAGGCACCATAGTTTCTCAAAGTGTCACAACCATCACGACACGTTTAGAGACTACAGTATGAAAAATATCACAGAAATGTCTTACAGATACCACCATGTCCAAAAGTGCAACAAATATCACATTGTGCTTTTAAAGGTATCATAGTGGCCAAAAGTGTAAAAAATACTAAAATATGCTTTTAAAGGTATCATAGTATCCAAAAGTGTAAAAAATGTATGTTGTTTTATTTGCATGGCGGTTAAGTATTGGTTAAGAAAAATGATAATTTATACAGCACCATATAGAGAGCAACTTTGGACTCGAACTCACTAGTATTTATAGATTAAATATATGACAAAATAAACACATATAAGAGTGTAAGGATATGAAGGTAATAGCTACGGCCTTTAGGTTATGTAATTCTCAGCATGTGCATATTTTCAGAAAAACTTATTTGGTAAGAAAACCTCAGAAAATACCTATTGGAAGACTAAGTAAAAGAAGCCTTTATATATCTTCCTTTAAAATGTGTTCATCAAGTCATTAACATGTCCAAAAGTGAAACAAATGTAAAAATGTGATCTTAAAGGCACCACAGTGTAAAGTGTGATGAATTAAATAAAGGTACGATAAGGCATTATAACATAGTATCTAAAAGTGTAACTTATGCGAACATGTACTCTTAAAGGCACCATAAAAGCGTAAAAAATGTCAAAATATGCTATTGAAGGTATCTAGTGTCCACAGGTATAACAAACGCCGAAATACGTGTATACTCTAAGTGTCCAAAAGTGGAACAAACGCCTCAATGTGCTTTTAAACACATCATAGTGTTCTGTAGGGCACCATAGTATCAAAAAATTCAACAAATTTCATCAAGTGTTCTGTAACGCTCCATAGTATCTAAAAGTGTTAAAATATTCCACAAAAATCCCTCAAAAGTACAATAGTTCCTATTTGAATGTTATTGTATGTGGAAGCCTTTAAGTATGGGCACATTCGTTCATAGTTATTACACATCTTGGGATCCTTTTAGAACCAATTTCTTGATCACATTTTGTGTATTCACACTTGGCAATTTTCAATCAATACTCAATAGTATAGGTTCACATTGATTGAATATTTAAATAAGGGTTAATATTATATATTCGTAATAAATATGAAAGGTAGGTAAGATGTTATATTGAGAAGAAGCAAACTATTATGAGTCCCGTGTAACGCCGGGTGCCATAAGCTTATTGCACAATACAAAATCCTTCTTTTGTTCAGTTTTCGGTGGAAATTTGGGGCAGTCGGTGCGTGAGGCCTTTCCGTGGGGATATTTCTGTATTACTAATATGAACTTCAATTTCATGGTGCTAAAAAAATAATAATTTACACCATACGTATGAAATACGAGTATATTGATTTGATTTTTTTCAATTTCCAACTGATGACCTCTGTGGTCTAGTTAGTAATACAGGCCTGTATTTCTTTGTCTGTCTTTCAGCTGTGGGGTTGCGGTATCCAATTTTATTAAAAATGGCTCCAGTATGTTTTAAACTTTAGGCCTCTTTAACGCTATTCTAGTTGGTCGAAAGTGATTGTGACATGACAATAAATCCGCCAGGTATACCACGAAAGTGAAACAAAAATATCTTGCAGCTTTGAAACTACTAACGTCCAAAAGTTTCTGAACTGAACAAATTAGAGCAGGTGTAGACAAAAATCACACCGTCCACGTCCACGTATACTGTATATTATATAATATAATAGTAAGTGCACTCACTATAATCCATCTATGTGGACACCATAGTAGGATGACTACACGAAGGAGTTGTAGTCAATTATTATGTTTTGATTCGTTTTTTTAAGCGACAAGCACATACAATTTCAGGAAAAAACCTTTTATTCTGATATTTCGAAAACAAGGTTAAATCTTTCTCTGTTTGATGACATTTCACACTCTTGTCAGATGGATCTGTTAAACGAGTGCAGGTGACAAGTTTTTACCACATAGCCTCCTTCTCTGTGAAGGGATTTACTCGTCGATAAAATGATAGTTGGTACAATATGTCATCTATTTCAGTGAGGATAAATAAATACGTGGTAACACAAAAAAAGTTTCGAGCTCATATTCAGGTACTGAATATTGGTTGTATCCTTTTTTATTTTTTTATTAAAGATACTACTAAGGTTAAAAAATTTCCGGCCTCAACAAATGAGAGCGTTTATTGACTACTTGAATATTTATTGTATATTTATTGCGCTAGTCAAAAATTTTCTTCTCCCATGACGTCGGGCCTTAACTTCGTCGTAACAACTGTGTTAACTATGCCTTAACTTCGTCGTAACAACTATGTTAACTATGCCTTAACTCCGTCGTAACAACTATGTTAACTATATCTTAACTTTGTCGTAACCACTATGTTAACTATGCCTTAACTTCGTCGTAGCAACAAGAACTATTCTTTTCTCGCTCGATTTCGATCTTCTTGTGTTGATTGCAATGAATGGAGACTTATTCTGTCCCCTATAACAGCGTGGATGGTGGTAGGATCGAATTGATCTGTAATGGTCACGGTATATTTTTGTTATCTGTCTTTTTTAAGATTTAAATAAATAAATATAGGTTTATTGATAGCAACAAAGTTTGTACTATATACATATATTCTAAAATTGCACATTTAATTCAAGATAATGAAGAAAATACATTTAAGTGAGAAATAATCAATTATATAAAAATTCTTTAAAAAAGTAAACCCTGTTCGACTGTTCATGAAAGAGACACGTTTTCTGAGTGTGGACTGCTACGCAGGTATAGCTGTTTTCTGAGTGTGGACTGTTACGCAGGTATAGCTGTTTACTGAGTGTGGACTGCTACGCAGGTATAGCTATTTACTGAAAAATTTATCGGAAATACTGAAAAAATAAATACAAATCTTATTTGTTTTTATTGTTTTAGTTTTATATTTTTTTAGAAAAGTTTTCTTGGTTACCATTTAACATTAAGGTTAGTAATAATATTTACATGGGGTAAAATATTTTCAAAAAGTTATATAATATTCCAAAAAAGGTATATACATATGTAGTATTAATATTAATAAAAATATGAGCAAGAGATAATAAGGAAGATAAATGATAAAACTTAAGACATTACAGGGCTTGATATTTTGTAGGAACAAGTCGCCGCTCTGAAGAAAGCTTAATGCATTGTTGGAACGCCACTCCTTGAAACCACGGGCATGTGGGAGATATAAATAAATTCCTTTTAAACGCGACAGTCACAAACGATGTTTCCTTTTTATTTAGTTCAATCGTAGTAATTATTATTGTCATAGTATCTTTAAATTGAAATCTTTAATTCAAATGAACAATTTTTAGCTTTTGATACATCAACATTACGACGACCACCGTGGTCAAGTAGACAAGGCGTATATTTTTCAAACAGGGGGTTACGGGATCAATTCCCGGAAACATCCAAGTTTGGCTTTCACTTAAGGTATTGTAGATTTATTCTTATACCTTAAATGGAAACCGAACTTGGATGAAAACCGAATTATGTGTACGTGGTTACAATCGTACGTGATACACCTGATGAGTTTATTGCCATACAACATTTATTTCTAATCAATTAGCTTATTGTGGATAATGAAAAATGTTTTAATCATTCTAAATTTTTACTAAAAAATTGCTGATCTCCAAACAATAATGATAGAACTAGAGGAAATGTATTCTTTCAAGGATAAGGAAGAGAAACTATGGAAAATTAGGATAACAGATATACTGAGTATTGCAATATTTTTTTCAATTTTCTCTAGAACGAGAGTAAAGATGGTACATATTTTATAACTCTCGAAAGTGTGTTCCACAATCACGCCGCATGGACCGCAAATAAAGATGTATAAAATGAGATGAAGTGAGTAGATATGCAAAGAAGCTTCTTATCATCCGATCAAAGAAAACATCCATATTTTGAAAAAAAAAGGGAATTTTTTCACGAAGATATGAAGGAGAATCGGGAAACGGGAACTTGAAAGAGATGGCCACGCGACAATAAACCCGCCAGGCTCTTCTGTATCATATACAACAAAAATATAATGCAATACAATACTTTTCCGATTTTCAAAACTTTTTACTATCCCGTCTTTAAGAATTTGATTCCATTTGGTAGCGTCACGTTTTTTTTTTAGGTTTTTAGACCAAATCTCACCATATTTTATGAATTCTTTGCTCCATACACGATCATGGGTAAAAATATAGTTTATATCGTCTATTTTTTTGTTTAACGGCCATTTTTGGCTACACCCAACTAAATACTATTCCATTTCTTCTCTCTTCGTAGAACTTCATTACTTATAAATTAATTGTATTTATTTAAAGTCGATTCAGTTAAAGGTTTAAGTGTCAAAAAATACTATGACGACATTAATTATCTTAGTGTACGTGGATTGCTTATACTCGTATACTAAAAATAGATTAAACAATTGGCTAAAACAACAACCAATAACCGACTAGACATTGAACCCAAAAAGCCAGCCAGTATGTGAAAAGAAGAAGTTTATATTTTTCCAAATAGCACCGAACATTTCAATAAAAAAATATTGTGTCTTACGTAAAAATTTTATGTATGAAAATTATTTTCTTTCAAAGCTTTCTTATGTACGAATCCTTTCGGGATAATAAGTTATGGGGGCGTACAAGAGATCAAGTCGTGTATGATACGGAGAAAGATTATGTTGCATTGTTATACGTAACTCATCTCCTTTCAAAAGCACTAAGGATATTTCGTGGGATTACTGCCAAAAGTGACTTCACATTTAAAATATTGGTTATTAGCAAGAGCGTACAAAATGTAACAAATGTAGGCATAACTAATTTATATACCTAACTTCTACAAAAATACGATAGTTAAAAGATTTCGGAGTTCGGTTAAACGGCGTTTTGGTAACAAATGAGATTGATGAAATATTCTCTCTGCTTTGAGTTTCTATTCAAGGACTTTTTTCATAAAGTGAAAACGGCAGGAAGACGACGGTTGAAGATAGTAGAATGAAATGGAAACTTTGGGAGAACTCGAAAAAGCCTGAAAACGACGCTGATGGACAGTAATGAGGTTTGACCAAAAATCAATTACAAATTTATAAAAAAATAATTTACAAAACTAAGAAATTAGCATGAATCTTTTCGAACTGTGATATTTACATAAAATACTTAAATTTCTGCTACTTCTTGATGTAAATCTGAGATTTCTTTCATTGCGAAAATCATGCCTAGAAAGATCACCTCTTATTTCTTGACATGCAATGTTCTGCAATGATCTCGAGTGCTGTAATGTCGCTCTAAATTTGTTTATGTAACGTTTTTAATGCGTAAATAAAAGTGGACTTGATTTTTGAGCTTTAGCGTCCCTGAGAAGATTCTGCTTTCTGAATGGCACAATATAAATTGTCCTTGTATTATTATTAATACACTATTATGGATAACATTTGGTCACTTCTCTTCCTATCCAAATATTCACGCCAGTACCGCCTTCTCTCCCTGTTCCATCTGACTTGGTTGTCTGCGATGGTTTGTCGGATGTGATAGTTTATGCCCACTATCTTGAAGAGATTTTCTCGCAACATTTAGTAGTATTATAATCTTGGATGATCGAAACACACTCTTTATCCAAGTTGTGTCAGCTCTGGTTTTGAAATTTAAGTCATGAGCGAATTTATAAGATGTT